>VWZF01003842.1:3560387-3649778 GCA_013396755.1 Sclerurus mexicanus
AAAAAAAAAGGCAAAACCCAGAAGAAGACATCAACTATTCTATCAAAAACCATGAAGGCCCCAAATCCAGAAGCCACATACACAAAGCACTGCGGCAATGGACAAACACACACACACAGAGGTTTGGGGCAAAGAATATTTACAACTAGCAGCCCCTTTATTAACAGAAGGCTTCTCTTTTATACTTTTTCTTATCTGTCCACGCATATACATGTTACACTCTATTAGCCAAGCACTTCTGTCCACAAGTCTTAGACCATCTTCTGATAGGTAGTTAACATCTCTCCTCATGCTGGTAAGACTCAAGAAATATCCTGTTTTCCTCAGTTGTTTTTCTTCTTTCTTCTACTTTCCCATGCTGCTGCAAGGCTGTAGACTTGTTTTTGTCCACTTTCCCATGCTCACAGCTGCATCCTTCCCAGGCCAAAGGTGTCTTCAGCCCAGAAGTTTTCCACAAAGCACCTTCTTGTACAAACCCCAAGAACTGACTAGTTGAATTATGAACTACTTGAAATTTGGGCTTTCTATTGTGTTACAAGAAGCAACAAAACCATGAGTGAATCCACGTGAATAAAAGAAAATTGCCACAAGTTTTCAGCAAGTTATTGATAAGCATTAGCAGAAGCTTTTTTGCTTCTAATTAGTAGTCATGCACAAAATAATGGCATTTATAATGAAACTCACTTTTGGTAATTCGAGATTCAGACAGCTAGCAATACTCCAACAGAGAGACTTGGAGACAAGAAATGAGCACCTAGAGGGTGCAAATAGAGACACGGTGCCCCAGCTCTTTGCTGATGTGAGCAGTGACCACAGCACATTTGCCCGACTACGGCCACGCTCCCCTCCTGTCCATGGCACGCTACAGATGGGAACTTTGAGAAGTACTTTAGGAAAGAGATGACAACAGTTTCATAAAGAAGCAAAATGCCCGGCAGTTAAATTAAAGGGCACAAGAGGGACACAACCGACCACGATTTTGTCATTAGCAACATGATAGAAAACTCAGCTACTCCATTTCTGTGTTCTGCTCTTGAGGATCACTACCCTTTCTACTTACATCCAATACCAATATGGGTCCAACACCACACCAAGTCAGTGGGGTGAGCAGTGCTTTCCCTTTAGAAGTGTTATCTTGCAGCTGCTTAACCAACAGAAAAAAAAGCCTTCTTGGATTTTTAACTAATCAAAATAATAAAAAAAACCCTGCTTATGTTCCTCAGAAAATAAGCAAAGATCCTTTCTTCATCCTTTCCTCTTTCTCATATAGAGATGGGTAATTTTCATTGAGCTACATCTCGTGCAATCAGGTATTCTACAGAATTTCAAGGCTGGCCAGCGTGCATGCAATGTGATGACCTTCCAGCATGCACTGGCTTTCTAGAACATTGGCACTGAACTGTTGAACAATATTGAGACATGGACAGGAGAGCTTAAATCTTTGCCACTATTTTTGACCTTGAGCAAAACCAAACGCAGAATATTTCCTGGGGACCAAGAAAGAATAGCCAAAGACTATTGTTTTTCCACTCTAACTCCAGCTATCTTGTACTCCTAACCTGTAACTAATGTTTAGGACGAGTGTCCCACATTACAGTCATTACTAATAAAAGGCCAATCAGCATAGACTGTGAGATGCATACAAAGTTCATTAAGCTTGAATAATACATCAAACAAATGTCCCTCTTCATTGCCACATTATCAGCAACAGTATGAGTTCAAAGAATTTATATTACCTGAAACCTGGAAGAGGGGAAAAAAAGGTACATACCATCATCATGATGGCTTGCTGGATCTAGAGAGCAAAGGAGAGGAAAAGAGAAGATGCAACAACAACAACAAAGAGATCGTTATGAAGACAACTTACTTCCAATATGAAGTAATTTAGTTCTATTTAAAAGGTAGCATTTAGAAAATTAATGTTTACTCTCTCACTTTTGTTACTGATTAAACGCTGCATCTCTGTGCCTTCCAAGAAATTAAAAGCAAATCATTTATTGTTTGTGGATAAGTCTTTGAATTTGACTCAAAGCTTTTATCATAGTTAGTAGATTTTTCAAATAAGCTCATCTTGGTTATAACCAGAAACAACAAATTCAGAATTTGTGAGTTAAAGTTCTAGTTTATTTACAGAAAGATATCACATAAACAACTAAAACCTAAGTTACCTGTAAAGAATCTACAACTATCTCTTTCTGAGAATTGCCACACATGGGTTAGTTATCTAATAGCATACTAGGTTAATATAATTAGGGCATGTGGAAAATTTAATGAAAGAATTTTTTTATTGCAGCACACAAATATTCCACAAATTAGTGATGATAATACATATAACTTTAATACAGCTAACTAATCTTCAGTCAGCCCCACTGATAACATCTCTATCTTGCAGTATGGTTTCTCAGACACAGCTTAAGGATAAATAGGTTTGGTACAGCAACAGATTATCCAGATGATAGGCCTTTGATTACCACAGGATTACAAAACAAAGAGGAAGCCTCTGGTTGCTGAGATCAAAAAAAAGCTAACCTATTCTTTTGTAATTTGTGCACATATTTGTGGTATATTTGTGCCAATGCTGTTGAGCTTCCCAAACAGTGTTAAACATCCCACATTTAACATTTTTTGGTTTCATTTCCCTGTGGGAGGGCACAATTTCTTCTGTCTTTATATTTTGCTCCTATTAATGGGACTTCCACGCTGTGCATTGAATGCTGCAGACAGCTCTGTGTGGCCCAGATTTTTCTCAGACTAACTTGTGAGAATCTTCAAATACATTTGTATGCCCCTTTCCCAACTACTCAGATTAAAATTAGAGAATATTGAAGCATGTGTATTAATTCTACATCTATATACTGTTCAGATCACTGTTTCTTGCTATGGCTGAATCAAGCAATGCTCGTGAAACACTCAGTAGTCTTGTAAGAAAGTACACAGAAGTGGCATCATTTTGACTTATTTATACTTGTGTAAAACATTCTGAAGATGGTAGTGACAATCCTCAGAGAGAGTAAGTAGCTGGATTGCAAGGTGACCCTTTCCATATCATACCTGCCCTTATGCATCATCTGATGTAAAACTGAAAACTAAGATGAAATACAGCAACACAGACACAGCACATCAATACAGGTGACTGCATTTCAGAGAATGTATCATGCACATTATGCCTGAACAGCTCATACAGGGCAAAGGAGGACTAGCAGAGGAGGAAATTATTGCTTTGTTTCCATAGAAAGTACATTCTTACAGTGGGAAAAAAGCAGAAATATAATCAACTCTCTTTTTTCACACCCTGGCTAAGGGAAGAAAGTAACATCCTTCAAAACAGTCTCGAATATCAACTGTTATGCAGCCATTATATTATTTCAGCTGAGAGAAGAAGGAAAAAAAATTTAAAATTTTCTGATCACAGCCTGTTTTAAAATCTGGACAAAGCACTTATCATCTATGTCTTTTACATCCTTATTTTAATTAAATCTTGCTTTGAAAATAAAAACTAAGCAATCTCTTCAGCTCAGTACTCTACTGAGTGAGTGGAGGGCACCACTCTGTGCATTTCACTTGGCCACAGCTCTACAGAGCACCAATAGTCACTAGTAGTAAAAATATCTACTGAAAGGAAGTTGACCCTTCTAACATAGACTTTTCTACAGGGCTTCTAAGTATTGTATTTAGGCAGGTGAGGATGGTGTGATTAGGAGCCCATGAAGCAGATCTTCCTTTGTGCACTAACAGAGCACAACATATTTCTTAGCCCATTATATTCTGTTATTAAAAAAAAGGTACAGAAAGCAAATGCTCTGTACCAAAGTCCTGAGGTGACTGAAGAACCAAAATACTAGTGATCTCATTGATGGTATAAGCTCCTCTCCCACTGTTGAAAACTCAGCATTCCAGCTATATCAACTCCCCTAAATCCTTATTCAGCAGTGAAACATTTTGAAAAGCATCTCTTGGCACCTTGCCCTTCAGCAGAAGAAAATTTGCATTTTTACAGCATTTCTGCCTGTCAGCACTATAACATTCTAATGGGTTTTGCAGCTGTGGGGAGAATTGAGAGACGGTCAGCGGATTCTTATGGCAGACTGCTGGGAGACAAGTGCCTGAGGGTGCTGAGGCAGGAGAAACCAGCTGACCTGACCAGTCTTCACACTCCACAGAAAATTCAAACAACACCTTTCACTTCCAGTGAGTGCACCAAAACAAAGACCTCTCCTGATCCATGGGCTCTATGTGGCAAGTAGTGTTAAAATCTGTATTTTTTTGCTTGATCTTAACAAAAAAAGTGCTTTTCTGCAGGAACTCCTTAAAGAGCAAAAGTAGAGCTGATTGCAACCTCAACTCCACCTAATGTATGGGTTTTAAGTCAGAGATCACAGTAAATACTGCAAGCAAGAGCAACACCAGAGAACCACCAGGTCCCAGATTTCTCCCTGGGGATGGGGACAGCAGTGTGGCTGACTCAAAAGTGCTTCTTCAAAGGATACTGCCTCAACCTAAGGGGCAGAGTGAGAGGCAGCAGTAACACCTGCAGTAACAACAGCAGGCAATGCATGCAATCTCTCTAGAACAGAGCTTCAGGCTGAGGTGTCTGGCACAAGAGGATTGCAACATGAGGAGTGCTGTTCCTCAGGGGAGTCATCCAGCACTTGGATGTCCAGTTTCAAAAGGTGAATCGAGTTCAGGAATCCAAGTCCAAGCAAGGGGTTAAGTGCACTTTCCTTTGCTAAAAGCAGGATAGCTGTTCTTCTCCATAGTGTCTCTTGCTTAAACACTAACCCTTCATGTTTTCCCTCAAAGGACACTCCCTGGCCAACCCAAGAAGAGCCTGTCTTGCTGTTTCAGTACACCTGATGAAAGCCTACTAATTGCTGTCACAAAAAATAATCCTTCTCAGGAGTAGAACAGCTTATGTATTTTGACTTCAGATCTAATAAAACTGAGATCACATAAGCATATTCACTGGATTAACTATCTCAGGACACAGCCTTCTGATAATTACACCAAAACTAATTAGCCAAATTCTTGTCTTAACCCATACTTAAAACCATGGATTCGTTTGATATTTGCAGCACTGTGGCCAACACATTTATCCTCGAGACACTCTCTGTCTCCAAATATAGACTTGAGATGGTTCATCTAGGCAGGAAACATGCATGTGTGTGGGAGGGAGTCTGAAAACCTTCCGAGTAATGGAGTTTATGCCACTTTCTAAACCACTGGGAAATAGGGGAGGACCACAAAAAGGCCTGTAAGGAAAAACCTAGGGAAGAGCAATCCTTTTGTCAGAATCTCACAAAGCCAGACCCAAATGACCAGGTAAGAAAAGAGAGAAGGAAAACAAGTTACAAGATGTCTGTTAAGGGGAAGGAAAAAAATTAAAAAATCTGTGAAAATAAGAAAGCAATGAGGAAACATCTTCATTGCATGACAAAATTTAATCAGTGTGTAAGGCAAGAGAAAAATAAGTCCACACGAGCAATTAATATGAACTACTTCAAGTCAGAGTTTGCAGATAAAGTATTAAACAACTTAACACACCAGCATTCATTATTCAAAACATGCACATTTACAATGAAAGGTTTTGAAATCTAACTTCTCAGATTTGGAGTTGAGAGGAATGGTATCAGGCACCGTAAATGGCATTAGGGCCTGCCAGTATCCTGCCTACGCGACACAGCCACAGTGCCTCTGTCATTTTCCTAGAATCAAGGTGTTACATCACTCACTGCTTAAAAAAATTATAACCTCTACCTTGTAAAGAGCACATCTGTACCTCACATTATCACATTGCAAACAGCTAGATGCTACATTGAAGGGTAAATTCAAAAACACAAGGATCCTGAGGATCTGAGGTGAATTAAGATGAAGAAAGACAAGGTACAAAGTTTCTACTGGAAAAGAAAAAAAAAAGAAACAGTGTAACCCAATTCTGTTGAATTTAGAATAAGAAATTTATCTGCCATTGCTGTTTATTATCTAGAATGCCATATATACTATTAACCAAGAGGCACTACATCATTTAGTTTTCTCTGTTCAGTACCATGCTGTAATTGAAGATCTCCTGGATATGCTTATCGAAAACCCACACAATTGTGTTGTCTACATCTTTCAAAAATTCATGCTTAATCTCTAGACATGAAAGGACAAGGACACCATCAGAAGAGAAAGTTTTTTTTAACTCCCAATTTTAGCTACCAAAAGTACTATTTTAGCTCTCCCACTTTCTCCTTAGTTTTGAGAAAGGCCCAGACAATTTTATTTTAATTTACTTTTTGCCTGTTAGATTTCTGCCCCCTCACCACAAAGATGCAAAAGTTGGGCTACTCTTTATTTCTGTTCTTCTAAATATCTCCAGTGCAGTTTGATGCCACAGTTCTACTACTGTCTCAATTTATACACACAAAAATAATTCCTACTGAGCTTGTTTTCTTAACAGCCTATTTGTTTGTACATTCTCAATTCTGAGCTGATGTTTTCAAGGTTCACTATCTATAAATGTTAGAAAAAGCCTTCCAAATACAGTGATACACAACAATTTGCCTTTTATCAAGTGCCTGTTTCTTGACAGTCACTGTAGTAATGTACCTAACTGGCAGCCTGGAGAAGCTCTGCCCCAGCCTACGGCAGTGTCCTTTCTAACAGGGATGAGAACAGAAAGGCACCACAACCTGGACAACGCTGCCCTCCTTAGGTGAAGCCATTTTTGCCCCTGTCATGCCTAAGGAAATACAACTGCTGTTCTTGGTGTTAACATTGCCTTTTTATATTAAAATCTGCAATTTTCCCACTTCCATTTTGTGGCATGCACACTGCAGGGAACACTGTGAATATCCACCAGGTCAGGAGTCAGAAGCTGAGACTTCCCACAAAAATAAGTGGTCACTAGATACCTGTTTAGCCCTTTCCTTTGTTTGTACTGCATTTAAGTCTTGAGTAAATACCATTACCGTGATTTTCAAATTATGTAAAATTCAACAGCTGAGGTATTTAGTCCTGTACAAAGCTGTGTAGCAGCCACACAAGCCCCTCGTCAGCTGTTATGTCTATTCAGCTTTTTTGAGAAGCAACCCATTCACTGTTCACCCATCTGTAAAACACACTAAAATACCCTAACATATCAACATTAATAAGCCTCTCAAAAGAGCAACAAACACTGCATAAATAGACACTCACTGCCATATACATTATTAGATGGCCAGATGTTTTTATTTTATTTCTACGTTCAGCTTGTGAACATGAAAGTTCATAAAAAACCGTTTTCTAAAGCTTGGATATGGCAAATTATTACAGGGACAATTAGGCATTTATTTTTTTTTAATGATAAAATATATGTTGTCTTTTTATTTCCTTCCACACAACTCCTGATCTTCTTATATGAACACTTTTTAACTAAAGAGTAACATTAATTTGGACTAAATAATTATATATCAATACCTAATAAGTGGGAATATGATTGCTACCCTCTCTTTGGCCTGTGCATCTTTCTAAAAGACCCTGATTATCTTGGTATGACTTGGGATGGATAAATGTGTTAGCTCACAGTTGCAGAAACCAGTCAAGAATGAAAATATTATTCTTCCTCATAAATAAACATGATTTTATGGTGCTAATAATTTAATGAGAATCCTCTAAGTAAAGTGCTCTCTTACCCAGAATAGGAAGGAAATCATATTCTATGATGTTGACATTTTCACGATCCAACAATCCCATGAAATAAAATTAAATTGCAACTTTTAATTTAATTTTATTTTGTAAATTTCATATCAATTCAAGAAATTTGATTTTGTTTAATTTCATTTCTTTTCATGAAATTAATGAATGTGCTTCCTGCCCAGCAAGAACAAAGAAAACGGCTTTGCAAAACAATGAAGGAAAATTCAAGGTAAAAACTTTAGTCAGCAACTATTTGAAATCAGCACTGCAAATTCAGCAGATACAGTCAAGGTAGGAATGATAATAAAAATCCACAGATGCGAAGAATAAAGTACTTAAAGTATCCATTCCCAAAGGGCATTGCCAGCACTCAGGTTACAGAAGCAAGATTCTATGGAAATGTTCCATGATACCTTAGGAGCACTAAGATAGGTTTAGCTATTTTATGTTGGTTTTAGGTATCTATTTGTATTTCTGTTTTGTTGCTGTTTATTTTGGGTTTGGTTTGTGGGTTTTGTTTTGGTGTTTTTTATTTGAATGGTAATTAAGTGAGGTCCATATTGAATGGCATCTGATTAAAACTGTATCTGTTAAAACTTGCTGCATCCAAGTTAAAACCTGGGAGCGGGTGGGGGTGGGGGGATGGAAAAAAAAGGAAAACTGATGGCTAAATTTCTGGCCAAGATGAAGAAAGCAATGGGACCTTTTTCCCTAACAGACATAAGCCATGTAGCTTGATAAAGCAGCATTTATATTTCTACTAAAACTATGGTTTAGTCTGATGCACATAAGAGTAAAAAAAATACCCCCTCCAAAAAAACCCCAAAAACATCACAAAAAAACCCACCCACACCAAACAGGAACAGAATAAAAGAATCCCATCTTTTCAGATCTTAACAGAAAACATTAACTGAGTTACTGCTAATTACCCCCGTGGAATATATTTGAATAGCAAAATTCTGAGTCTCAAAAACACCCTGAAAACATCAAAAATCCTTAGATAACGGAAGTACATTTTTATCTAGAAATTCTACCATGTGCACATGGCCAGAGCAGTACCTTTGACACAGGATCACTTGGCTGCTTATCCTAGGTATTTGTGTGACCCTTCTGAAGAGCGACTTGGAGCACCTCTCTGTTTTCTCCTCTCTAGTCAGTCCTGAAGAACCCTTTTCACATGCAAACAGATGTGTCACCAGGAAAAAACTAGTTTGTCTGACATCATGCAGAGGTTTACATCTCTATTGTTTTCCCAGCCCATTCCCCAAAGCTGGTGCAGCGATGGGCTGGCTCCAGGTTGTGGTCGCCTGCCTTTGCCCAAAGCTGAATGTGTTTAGGATGTGTCTGAGGTGGCTCCACATGGACCTATATATAGCCCACCAGATGGGTCAGCTCTTGGAGACTTGTCACCTTCCCAGTGGCACTGGCTGCATGCTTGACAAGACACTTCTACTAGTCCAGAACTTCAGCCTCCATTGCCCAAAACGCATCACCCCTTGTATCCTCTAGTGCCTTTACTGAACCTTAAGTCTGTCTACTCTTCACCAGCAACTGCAATGAACTGGGAAAAAAAAAAAAAAAAAGGACTGCCAAACTGATTGAAGTTACCCAAAACTGAGTGAAAAAAGGACTAATATTTTTGATAGCATTTGAACAAAAAACAAATGGTGACTGCCTTCCTCATGCTGGTTATACATTCATTCTTTCTTTAAAGTTTCATGATTAGTTATGAAGCTTATACATATTCATATTTTGCTAAACTACTGGTAAAACTGCATTTTTCTCCAGTCTCAGCCAGCAGAAGCAGAGTTCTAAAAATCTTTATTGAGGAGTTATTCCATAAATGACAACAAAGAAAACTTAGAAAGCCTTTATTTTCCCAGCAGATTTTTTACCAAAATATTTTGACAGATCAGTGAAGACCAATTAACTATGTATCCTCCAAATTGACAAAAGATATCAGATCTCATCTGTGGTCATACTTATGAGTGCAACATATTGGTTCAAAGCAGATCTAGAAAAACTGTAAAAATTCAAAGCCAGCACTTCTGATGTGCCATTAAATATCCATCAAAAGTTTAGTCTGAGGCAAGATTAATCCTCCCCCTCATATGAGAAGGCATGAAAATCACTGATGGCTCTTAGAAGAGCCATTTCAACACTTAGTATGTGAAGAAATCAATTTAAACCTACCAAATTATGATACTGTCAGTCATGAAAACTCCTTTTGAGCTGTATAATAATTTTGCAATAACCTTATTTGGAAAGGACTGATCATTAAACATAGAATACGTGACAGATAAGACACTGCATCTGGCACGGGCCAAGGCTCATTATTTTTCCATTTTCCAGTCAGGTTGACAAGAAGCAAAATGATTACAGAAAAAAAAAGCTATAACAAAACATCAAAAAATAATAATGGTAATCAAATGGTTCTCCAGTGCATTTTTTTTTCTCTTGGTCAAGACAACTGGATGTGAGTAATTTGAATAATGGAAACAAACACCTATTCTTCTGATTAACAAAGGTCATTGACATTCAGCTGCCCAACACACACAAGAGTATTTTGTATCTAAAGCATTACTCACAGACAGTGATACGCTGACTAACGAGAGACATGGGCATATGGAGACCATATGAGAGATCATAGAGAAGTGTCTCCGGCTTCACCTAAATTTCACCCATGTATTAATAAGAGGAAAATAAACCAGGAGGAAGATTTTCAGAATAACAAAGAAAATCCCAAATATTTCACCAAAACGCACCAAAACACATGTACAGAGCATCTGGAAAAAACAGTTCTAACAGTCTCATCTATCAGTTCTCCCTCATGACTCCCAGCAGGGTATTAACACCAAGATCCCTGCTGTCTGACTGCACCCTCAGCGCTACAGTAGCCAAGTGAGCTCCATGTGGCTGAAAAGATGGTCAGCTCAAGCTCTACCTGGCCAAACAGGACCAACAGCTCTGCATAATGGTTTAGCCTTCAGCAGGTACCACAACTGCCTTTTTCTAACTGTGGCAGTGCCCTGGTGCCCAGAAAGGCAGGCTCAGACACACACTCAGCAGGTCACCAAAGGCAGCATCGAGCAAATTATGCTTGTACTCTTGAGGAGTATCGAATCATGCCAGCAGAGAGGACACTCACAGTACCATCGTAGGATTAGACACAGAACCCAATACATCTAATGTAACCTGACAGGATAATGAGTATCTTTTTCATATACTGCTCGGAGGGTGGAGAAGCAATTAAAAATAAATGGTGTCACTGGAACAGGTACTTGCTAGGATCCGATGCAGAGTCAGCCCTGGTTGAATGAACAAGTCGCCCTGAAATGGAGCAAGAATTCAGGCAGATTCTACTACAATTTTTAGCTACTTTTAATGGCTTCCCCACAAAGGAAAGGAAGAACGATTTATCTGGGAGCTTTATTAAGTTGGATTACTCTTCTCACCAGGCAGAATAAAAACCTCTCTGAAATGTCACAAATCAGTCTTCAAGATCTTGAGAATGACCAGCAATTTTAGACTTAATAACTCTTTTTAGCATAGGCTTACAATCTGGTATAGAAAATGACCTCAGGAATCTTATGAGTCCTGCTTGGAGGAAGTAATTTCAGTTTTTCTGAATACA
Organism: Sclerurus mexicanus; assembly: GCA_013396755.1. Classification (NCBI taxonomy): domain Eukaryota; kingdom Metazoa; phylum Chordata; class Aves; order Passeriformes; family Furnariidae; genus Sclerurus; species Sclerurus mexicanus. The sequence continues at coordinate 3,571,678 of VWZF01003842.1, forward strand.
TTAAATTGAAAAGAGAAAAGAACACACTAAGTTGAAAAGGGAGAAAGGAGAGAAGACAAAAATGAAAAGAGAACAGAAAAAAATTTAATCATAGAGAAGCTCCAGCAAACTACACAGGAGAAAGGATACTCTAACACATGAATTGCTCCTTTATCTCACCTTCATTACTTAGGAACCTTCAAGTAATTGGATTTTGACTATTAACTGGGAACATTTTCTCTGATGAGAGTTCATAAATTTCAAGTCATAAAAAGGAGAAACAAAGACATACTTAAAAAGTTAACTTTGAAGAACATGAAATACGCTAATCTCTATATTACATCCTAAACAATACTTAGCATGACAGGAAAAGCTGCCTAAGGAGACTCTAAAGCCCTCTGTCCTAAATGCCAGAGAAAATAATTAGATTTAACTGAACAAAGAACAGGAGAAAAGGAACAGTTTGTGTGTTTGAAAAAAATAAGTAGAAGTCCAGACCTATTCAATACAATGTAATTAATGATGAACTATCTACTAGGAGTAATGCAGACAGAACAAAATCTAAACAGATCACAAGTTTTTTCACCCATTTTTTAATTTTTGAAGACATTGCAGGAGGTACACCAGGTCTTTGCACTGTTCAGCCTAGAAACTTCAACTGAAAGGGTATTCCTTCTTTTGAAGAAAAAATAAAAAATACTGCAAATAGGGAACATCTGAAAAACTGTTTTATAGCTCATTCTCTGTATCACCACAAACCAAAAGGAAAAACAGGCCACCACAGAATTGTTAAGGTGGAAAAGACCTTAAGATCACAAAGTCCAACCATTAACCCAGCAACACCATGTTCACCACCAAACCACGTCCCTGAGCATTGTGTCTACAAGTCTTTTAGATACCTCCAGGGATGGTGTTTCTACTACTTTCCTGGGCACCTTGTTTCAGTGCTTGATAACCCTTTTAGTGATCTTTTTTTTTTTTCCTAATATCCCACCTGAACCTCCCCTGGCACAACTCTAGGCCATTTCCTCTAGTTCTGTCACTTGTTATCTGGGAGAAGAGACTGACCCCCACCTGGCTACAGCTTTTTCAGGTGCTTGTAGAGAGTGATAGTCTCCCCTGATCCTCCTTTTCTCCAGGCTAAACAGCCCCAGCTCCCTCAGCTGCTTATTTTAAGACTTGTGCTCCAGACCCTTCCCCAGCTCCTCTGCCCTTCTCTGGACACTCTCCTGCACCTCAATGTCCTTCTGGTAGTGAGAGGTCCAAAACTGAACACAGTACTTGAGGTACAGCCTCACCATTGCTGAGTACAGAGGGATGCCCTGGTCCTGCTGGCCACATTAGTGTTGATACAAGCCAGAATGTCACTGGCCTTCTTGGCCACCGGGGCACACTGCTGGCTCAGGTTCAGCTGCTGTCAACCCACACCCACAGGTTCTTTCCACCAGGCAGCTTTCCAGCTACTTTTCCTCAAGCTTGTAGCACTGCGTGGGGTTGCTGCGACCCCACTTCAGGACCCAGCACTCGGTCTTGTTGAACCTCGTACTCTTGCCCTCGGCCCATCAATCCAGCCTATTCAGTTCCCTCTGCAGAGCCTTCTTACCCTCCAGCAGATCAACACTCCCACCCAACTCGGCGTTGTCTGCATATTGACTGAAGGTACACTCAATCCTCTTGTCCATCATGTTGACAGAAGGCATTTTTATGCCAAGTAGAATAGTTGTTTTGTAAATAGAAATCTTCAGTTGCTCTTTAACAGGCTTGTTTTCAAAATCTGAGCATCTTGTTCTGTTTAGACATTTAACTATTATGCCTGTCATAGTTTGTTTATCACATAGAAATCAGTCAATACAAACCTTGCTATGTTCAGAGCCCACGCAGCGCAGAGAAAATCTCCCCCACAATAAGCCTGGGGCAAAACACTTCCAAGGTAAATGAATGTAAGCGTGTGCTGCAGTATGCTTATTTATCAGTGCTGCAAAACCCTACTTGGGGAAACAGCAGAGCAGTTGAAAGAAAGATTTATAAAGTAACATAAAAAAATCAAAATCAATTGTGGGCCCTCTATCACAACCAGAGAATAACCAGCTAATGAAATTGAAAGCAATGCATGCAACGCACAGTAATTGTTCCATATAAACAATTATTGTATACAACTAGATTTAAGCTCTGGAACTCAGTGTTGCAGGGTACCGTTTTATTCTAAAACTTAGCATATCAACTGGAAGATTCAGCTCCTTTCCAGGATACCTACATTATAGAGGATACAAAACCTTACCCAACCAATCCAAACAATATCTAAACGAAATACAAACACCACTCAAGTATCATCACCTAATTCTTATAGGGCAAATTTGGTCAAAACCTCCCTACAATCGTGAAACGCACTCAATACACTGCCTCTCCTGTCATACAGAACGGCAAATTCCTCCAACACAAATCCAAACACAAAAGAACAAGTGCCTTTGTTAGATATGACTCTGAGGAGAATCAAAATATTGTCACTGAAACAAAATGCAAGACAGAATCTTCCTTGAAAACACACACACAGAGGAAACAAGAAAATTCTTCCAGTTATCATCAGAGAAAGGTAAAATTGAAAAAACAAATATCATAACAGTTTTAGTACACACTAAGCTTGGGAACCATGGAAAGTAGCTACCATTGCTTTCTTTTCCATCTTGTTTTGTAGCACCTCTCAAGAGACAGGGCCAAACCCACAGACAGAGGCAGGAGCTCTGCCAGCTCTACAGCTGCTTCAATGGATACTGGCAAAGCTGGTGAGACAAGAATAATTAAAGGCATGTGCAAGCTCTGTAGGATCCCTAGCACGACTATCAGCAGCAACCAGCAGAAGAGGCACAAACTGAGCCTTGAAAAGTTCAAGTTAATACTAATAAATCAAAATGACCTTGGTTCAAACAGTTTGGATAACAGAGACCATCTCTTAATAGACAATTTCTTTAATTTTTAAAATTTTTTAAATTTCATTTTATTGTTTATTTATTTATTTTAAATAATTCCTTCTGTTTCCCAAATCACCATTTTTAGAGTTTACCGGTCAATTCCAACAAAGCCAAGTAAGTCTTGACTGATGTTACACCAAAGGCTAGCCAAGATTTATTCACACTAGATCAGCCATTAAGATGTACTGTTTTCAAATTACAATAATCTAATTCTATAGAATCAGTGTCTAATGGACCCACAGCAAGACAGGCAAAATTCCCAGACTGCTAAGCGTATCATCTTAACCACTCTCATCCATCAGGGCTGCCTAATAACATTAATGTGGATGTCTCAAGAGAATTATTTCCATCACACACCAAGCACCAACTGCAAAGCTTCAACTATTCACTGCTGTTACTACATTTTTTATTCCTTAAATGTCAATCAGTTGACATTTCTTTTAATAGGATGGGTAGAAAATAATTTGTATGTTTTAAATCCAGCATTCTGAAATAAAATTTTGTGGAACAAAGCCAACAGTTTACAGCACTCTCTGAAGTGAAAAGTTTCCTCTTAGTAGAGCTGGTCTGATTGTAAAAAAATAAAATAAAAGCCTACTTTCAGTCAGCCAACCTCTCCACATATAATTCACAGCATGAAAGTTATATGGCACAGAGTAAATAAGTACAAAGAGCATTATTTCATCTAAACGAATACAGTTCTCCAGACAGCACATTTTGGGCTTCAGAACTGAGAAATGAGAATCTGAATTTGTCTGCTTGATAAATTTTACAGATCTTCTCTTTATTTGAATTGCAAGGTATGTATCACTAGAAGACAGTAATTTTTACAGCAGTGCTTGGTAATTAACCTGATAAGTACATTTATTTGTCCTCAATTATTAGGAAAGGGTTGTAAATTTGTATTCATGAACAATACAATCACAACAACAACAAAAAATGCAAGCTTTACTGGAAAATACCACTTACAACACACCTCAATGAGTCTTCTCTCAGGCTACAAAAAGCTCTAGACTTTAAAAACATCTTCCTCTTATTTTCTCTTTCTCTCTCTTAAAAATTCTCACTATTTTTTGACATGAGTTCCAAGGAACTTGTTCCTAGTTTCCACAAGTTCCTAGCCAAAGAACTATTCTATTTCAGGTGTTCTTTAAAATAAAAAGGCACAATGAAATTTTCCAAAGATGAGTCTTTAACAAACTAGCAGTGAAGTTCTTCTCAAATCCACAGCATTGTCTCCCATCTATCTCCTTCACAAATCCAGTCAATTCAAACCAAAAAAGAATTCTAGGATAATATATGTAAAATTGTATTAGACAAACATTTCATCAACAAAAAAAAACAAACAAAAAAACCCCCAAAAAAAACAAAACAAAAAAAAACAGAAAAAAAGGAAAAAAAAAGGCCATCTATTACCATTCTATCTCAGCACATCCTGCAAATGTAAGCACCTCTTCCTGAATTTCAGTGAAAATACTCACACAGCAGAAATATAAGAATTCAATAACTCTTGTCTTACTTATTAAAAGTGCTTACCCCACATACTAAATATATGCCATTGGCAGCAATTGATTTACAGCACTTCATTTAAGTCTGCAATGTATTTAACACATAAAGGACTTCAGTTCCAACATGTACAGAAGGATTCAATGTTAGCAGGTAGCAGCTGCCAGCACTTGGATACTGTTATTAGAAATGGTTTAGGCAGTTTATACACGCAGCACTTATATGCCTTCTGGTTCAGGCATTAATAGCTAGATCATGCACTTGAAGCACTCAGTGAAAGGCACCTTAAAATAGAGCTGAGGTCTGAGATCACTTTTTCCCTGTAAATGCACAACAGTTTAATTGACTCTTATGTTCAAAGTCAATAGGTGGGATTTAGTCCCAGGCTTCTCTAACACAGTCCAGAAGAGGACAAGACTGACACACGTGAAAACCAACAAAAACACTGAGCAAAGGCAGTTGGAAAGTTGGAAAGGCAGTTTGCTGTAACCCATACAAAAAGACAAAAGCAACTAATCTCACATGTGGAAAAAATTAATATCCTAGTTTTCCATAGCACTGTACATCACTCCTACTCTGAATTTTTTTCCCTTTGAAGAATACAAAGTGAAGAAGTTGAAGTCCTTCCTTGGCCAGGCCTATGCAGCTACCCAGAACAAAATGGGAGGCCATTAATTGATACAACTAAGAGGTAAGCCTGGTGCAGTAGTTTCTGTGTGTGTTGAAGTCATGTGCAGCACATTGAAGCCAATGAGCAGAAAGACTTTCCCCTCATCTGACCTAGTTCTGTCAAAGATTCACACATGGAGACAGTGGGTGTAGAGGTGACACATGAAGTATCTTGAAAAATTTTGGAAGGCAACATCTCTCAGTGAAGAACATCTAAGATCTTGATGGGGAAAGGAAAGCTGGCTGAACACCAGAAAATTCAGAGAAGATATTAGAAGGCTGCCTCGACCTCTAGGCATATAAAGAAGTGAAAAAACCAAACTCAAAAACAATTCTGGGAAAAAAGTGTTAGAAGGATGATTGGTCTCAGGACAAAGCTACCGGATGCTGCAAGTATATCCTATTTGAAAGGAGCTACAGATTTAAAGATTCTTTTTTTTTCTTCTTAAGCAGCATGTAAAAATATTATAAAAACCTATTACAATTGGAAAAACATAATCAAATTTTCTGGATTCTGAATTAGTGCTGTCTGCAGCATGACAGCATAGAAAGGCACTCTCCTGAAAGGGTTTTCACACAAAATCAACAAAGAATAGCAGAAATAAGGATCAAAGGCTCAAAGAAACACGAATCTTTTGTTAAATTATTCTAAAACACAAATCTCAATTATCTCCTACTTGCTGTACACTCAGCCAGTGGTAGCTGGGTAGATTCTGCACAGTGGAACAGGTTGCCCAGAAAGGCTGTAGAGTCCATCCCTGGAGCTACACAAAGCCTGGCTGTACATGTTCCTGAGCAACCTTCTGTAGCTGACTCTGTTCTGAAGAGGGTCATGGACTGCAGGATGCCCAGAAGCCCCCTTCCCGTTCCAGGAATTCTCTGATCAGATTAGAATGGATTGCTGAGAAGTTATTTAAAGATGACTGTTTTTTCACAAAGTGCATCACAGAGGGTGCTTTCTATAAAAGTTAAAGTCTTGGAAAAAACCCCCAAACAATACAACTGGGAATGACATCTACAAATGATTGATAAATCAGCTTTTTGGTGGACAAAAGAGGACCTTGGACAATATCACCTAGGAAAAGCACTGGTCATCACTAATGAACAGATTTGTTGAGGAAGCTGACAGTGAGGAGCAGCAAAATGAAATTCACAGTCTGGAAATGAAAGGCCGAAAAAATTAATCACCTACTTAAAGTTAGAAGACGCAACTGTGACAGGTGTCTGAAGCAAATCATAATCCAACACTGTCAACACTCCAGCCTTTCTGATTCTATCACTAATTTTCTTCACAGTCTGTAGGCAAGCCACTGTGTCTATCAGGGGAGGAACAAACGTGGAACATAAAAAAGCTCCCCTTACATAAAAGGGACAGCAGTCTTAGGTCAAAAGTCATCAGTGACCTTTCTGAAGAAAGAAAGAAATGCTCTTGATTAACAGCCATGAAAGAACTGGGACCTACGTGAGCCATCTCAGTACTCAGTTACTGGAACTTAATGGGCTTTGACCCAGGCTAACAAAATAATTGAAACAACACAAGGGTCTTGTTCAAACCATACAACCAAAAATAACTTTAAAAAGTGTGCTTTTTGTCAAAGTAACCTCCAAAACCAGAAATTCAAAATGAGAAACTATTTCTTCCACTGTTATTTACTCTTCCCAATTACATCACAGGACTATTGTAATTACTTCATGCTCTTATATAACACATGTATGTTCTTGTCCACCCCAAAAGAGAAGTTTTGTTTGTTACCTCTTACCGACAGTTATTTTGACAGTTCTTTTCTGAGAGTCCATCCTCATCTTCTCCCATAATATCCACTGCCGAAAATATCAGTGCAACCAGAATTGCAAAGCAGCATACCAGTGCAAAGATCACAATGCATCTTTGCTGGGACTGAAAGAGATTAAGATTAAAAAAGTTTTAATGGCATGAGCACATTCGAGTCAATGACTTGAGACTCTAAAACTTTTACATAAGATCTAAAGTTCTTTGAAGATCTTACTGCCATAGCTGTCAACACGAAACACACCTCAGGATGAAAACACATTCAACACTGTCCTTCAAGTATCACCTTGAGATGTATTTTAGATCTCTCAGACACTGCTAAATAATTCATGTCACAAATAATATTCATATATTAAACTGCTTTCTGTTTGTACCACAAGGAAAGCATTATGCATTAAAATAATGACTCTTACATTAGCGATGTATTTTCTGACTACACCTCACAGGTAAAGTACACACCTGGGATGGCACTCAGAAGTTTTGTTGTGCTGGGCTGCAATAAAACATGACATTGCAAGAAGACTGAAGAACAAAGACTTTTTATTTTATTACTGCTACAAAAAGTACCTGATTGTCATTGTCACTATGATTGTCACAGCAATTCAGACACTTTTGGCGAGTCCTTGCCTGGCAGTATTTATAATCTAAGGAAAACAAGTTCACAGATGATAGATGGGATTCAACGAAACTGTGATACTCTTGCTCAATATGATAGGTAATGCCCTCCACATCTCAGCTTAAAAATTAAAACATGGCATAGCACTACCTTATGAAATCCTGCAGTAATAAATCAGGGACACCTGGTAGAGCCCTAGATAAATGTGAAACATCCTAAAGACAGTTTCCTGATGAGCAATTCACATAGTTGCATAAACAAACAGTATATTCTATTTTGAAACCAAATGTCCAAACAAATATATTGTACATTTTTCTACTGAAGCAAATTTACACAAAACCACACACACATATGAAAATATAAATGTCTACCTCCTGTTGCCATAGTTATTTTCAAAATTTTCATTATTGCCTGGTAATTAAAATGTCATATAAAGGAATGAGAAAGTGGGGGAGTGCTTGGGAAAGCAGGAGTAGTGTAAGGGAAAGGAAGCAATGTCATGCTGGAAGCTGATAACCAACTTCATAATATTTCCATTGTTCCTGACATTTTGTTTAAGAGATAATAAGTTTTAGAGTAATAAGAAAAGAACATTTTCCTGTATATATAAAGAAAAGGCTTAACTTTTTTTTTTTAAATAGGCTTCCAAAACTTCCCAACTACTGCATATCCCAGAAGAAACATGCTCATGCATTTTAGAACAAATCAGATAAAAACATTTTATTTCAGTCTGTGAAAATCTAAACCACAGAAAACAACTTCTTCAGACAAACTGGAAAAACTTATCTGAATTTAGTGACAAATGGATCCTTTTCTTTAACAGTAACACCAAATGGGCTGCATAGGTTACATACTACATAGGTTGTATGTAGTTTCATACAACTACATACATTTTAAAGTTAATGCATATTAGACACTTTTTTACATTTAAAAAATATGTTTAAGTCTGTGTTTCTAATGTATTAACTAAAATCTTGCAAGAATGAAGCATAAAGAAAATGTTCTTCAACCATAACGAAGCCTACTTCTGAAATAAATAACTAAATAAATGAAACTTGGAACTGGGTTTTTTTCCTGCTGCTAGGTAGAATCATGGCAACAGAGGAAAAATATTAGAAATGACTGCACCTGGATGTCCAGAACGAAGGCCACAGTCAGACACACAGAACTTACGAGAAAAATGCTAAACACTGTCATACTGATTGCAAGAAAAACTAAGAAGTGAAAAAGAAAAAGAGGTATTCAGACCTGGGGTACTGCTTTGTGCCATTTCTTCATCAGGATGTTTCACACTGCTGTTAGGATGACCATTGCCTCATGCAGTCTCTTACAGTTCTGCAAGTGTATTCGCAGAAACTGTTGGATGCAGCTTCCTCCACGCACTGAGCATATCACCATGGCAGCAGGATGGCAATGCTGGCCAGCTGAACAGCCTGGGCCCCTAAGAGCCAGGGGATGTGGCCCCGCACAGCTTCCAACAATGAGGTTCTCCTTCCTCCCAAACAGGGATAACTGCAGCCACTCTACTCACTGGGACTGGTTCCAAGTCCGTACTTTTGGTAAATTCATAGCACAAGCATCCCAGCTACCACACAGTATGTACGAATGACTTCGTGCCATTGTTCCAGGGAATAACTCCCATCTTCTTGTTGCGTTGCCAGGCAAGCAGAAGAACAACTACAGAGGTCCACTGGACCAGCAGGAAGCATGTCAGCTTTCAAGGCTGGGCCAGCACACATGGAGACAGCAAGAGATGCTTCATTACAAGCTGGCCTCAGTAGCCCTATCACATGTGTCCTAAGTCGAAAAACAGCTCTAGAAACCTTTTAACCTACTTAAAAGCCCAAAGCCCATATAAAATCTACAGTGTACAAAAAATCATATAGTATCACAAGAAGGAAGGGGGCAGGGGTGGTAAAAAACTCAGCTGCAACAGATGCTTTAAGTTCAATACCAGGAAATTTTATGGTAGTAATTTCTAAGTGGTCATGTTAAAGGAATATGGAAAGGGAAGGCCAAAATAATTCTGAATGGATCCACCTAACCTAGCATTAATTCCCATTCCACATAATTTTGGGGAACATATTCGAGGTTTCTTAACTTCTGCATTGTAGTTGAAAATTGTATAAAGTTTAAATCCCTGTTCTTTCAGTTCTGCATGGATACAGCTTGTCAAGCTCTGCAGTTTGACAGTGTTGCTCACTGTAAGCAGCATAAAGTTAGCACCACTAGTAAGACCACTGCTATTCTACCAGCACTAAAATAAAGACAGAATCACACAAGCCTATTTTACTGCTCTTATTTTCACAGATCCTTCATATTATGCATTTGTCTTTGACAACTATAATGAATTAATTCTTTCACTTTTTCTTAAGTTTCAGCTTAATAGTATTGTTACAAATAGCACACAGAACCTTTTAAATCCACACAAACCACCCCCCGTGACAACAGTAGTTTTTCTTTGAACTAGGGATAGCACAAAATATTAAATAAAATGAACCAAGAATTCCAATTCTGTGATTCTCCTAACTCTATGATTTCAGTCACAGATCCGAAGGGTTAGGTAAAGATCATTTAAAAAAATTTATACATGTAGTAAGAGGGACTTTGAAGAGTTTTACAGTACATCTTGAAATTACTCCTGCTGAGTGGTGGTTTTTCGATTGCTTTTAAATCTATATATTTCATGAGAAATTAATATTTGGAAATTGCCTAGATTAAAATTGAAATTTATCTTAGAAAAAAAACCCAATAAAAAATAGCTACCTGCACCAAACAAGTCTTCTGAGGCTATCTTTTGACAATGGTAATAAATCTTTAGTTTCATGTACTTTGCCGTACTGCAGGCAATTTACAAATAGGCTGTTTCAAATTGAAACAAATTAGAACTGACCATATAATTGTTCTATCATACCATCCATGCATGCCTATGTGTATGCGCAAGTAATAGCAGGCTTCATGGAAGAATTCAAAATGAAAGAGCTTACACCACTGACAGACTAGAAGGAATCTGCGAGATTGCTCTTAGACTCCTGTGCTGGTGGGCTTGGGCAGGCTGTGTGCTGGATGCTATGTTGTTGCCTATCCCCTTGGCAACTGGGATACCTCAGAGCTTATCAGACCTCTCCACCTGTTTCCTTTACTAAATGCCTAAACTCCTCAGTGTTCCAACTTTTAGTTTTCAACACTTAATTACAGAATACAGGGTTGTGAGTGATCTCTAAAACTTATGCAATCCATCTATCTATATACAAGGTTAATATGTACAAATATTATGCCTAACAGGCATTTGTTTAACACGTTCCTAAAAATCTCCAGTTGAAAGAGATCCTATAGTCTCTTCAGACAACACCATCCCACATCTAAGCACCTTATTGATGCCTAACTTAAGTCTCTTACGCTGCAACATTTTTTTCTTCCCATGCTCACAGAAAGCAGCAAACAGAGCATTTCATTCTCTCTTTTACATACATAAAGCCTTCTACAGATGTTAAGATGCCTAGGCCCAGAGCACCTACTAGCGTGATTGTACTGATGTGCAAGCCCAGAAATTCTGTTGCATGAAATAAAGATTTGTTCAGAGCTTATAGAAGGTTGGGAAAGAAATTCCTGCAGAAACAGGGACTATCAAGAGGACTGTGAGCAAAATGTGATTCTTTCATCTGATTCATCTAGCTTAAACAATACCTACATTAAAACAAAGCCACCAAAACACTGCACTTACTAAAACAAAGCATGGGGTTTTTCATGCTGTTATACTTCTAGGTAAAGAGTGAGAAAAAGAGCAAAAGCTGCACACTAGGTATGCAGTACAGTACTATTAAGACTAAAGTTTAATCTGGGAAGGATCCTAACAGTTTATTATTAAGAAAAAGGATAGTCTATGTCAATTAAGATTCCATCAGAGCCTGTGATACCCAAGCAGAATTGAAAATATTCCTGGATATTTAAGGTACTGACTCAGACTAACAGAAAACCTTTAAAAGCACAACTGAAGTATCAGAAGACTGGAAAAAGCAAAAATATTACCCATATTTAAGGAAAAAAAGGCAGAGAGTAGAAGCTGGGAAACAATAAATTAGTTATGTTAACAGCAGTCTCTAGAAAATACTTGTACAAGTAATGAAGCTATTATATGTAGACACCTAGAAGGTAAGAAGTTTTGCCAAGAAAAAGACACACCAATCAATTTTGATTTGTATCCTTCCCAGTCACGAGCCTCATTCTCCTTCTGAGAAAGCTGAAAATAATATATAACCACATCTTTAATAAAAACTGGCTTACAAACCACAGAAGCTATGTCCAGATTATTACAGGAGAGATGAAAAGCTGGTTGAAATATCATGCCCATTGAAAAAATGGAATGACATTTTAGAAAAGATTCAAAGGATTCTGCTTTGTATCTGGTTTTGTTCATGTCTTCATTAACAATCTAAATTATGGACTAGAAATGAAATGTGCTTATTAAGTTTTCAATCAGAACCAAAGCACTGCAAATTGAAAGCATGCTGAAAGACTAGATTAAAATTTTGAAATATTCTTGACACTTTAGGGAGTTTGTTGACAAAAATAGGTTAAAGCTCAATAAAGAAAAAGAGCTACAAGCAGGTAGGATACAGATACACAAGTGAGAAACCACTAGGAAAAAAAAAATCAAAATTACTAAGAGGCTGGAACAGATACTTTAGAAAGACAGCAAAAAAAGGGTAGGAGCCCATAGTTTGCAGAAGCAATATGCTCAAGGGCTACAGTATCATCACATGAGCATCAGGTATAGTGAGGGCAAAATTATTCAACAAGTACCACAATACCAGAAACAGGGGATGTTTACTGAAACTTCTAGGACTTAAGTGTCAAAAAGATAAAGTACTTTTTTTATGACGTGGAGGCTGTGAAAGCAACCAGCAGCAGCAGGTTTAAAAGAGATTAGACAAAGCCTTCAAAAACATGTCCACAGCAGTTGCTAGAGAAAACAGGCTGGGATGTGGCCTCTAATAAAGATGATGGGGGACATGCTGTTGCCACTGGTAGACACACAGTACAGGATTAGATATGCCATGGGTCTGAGCTGTAGAATATATTCTCTACATTCTTAAAAAGCTTCATTTTTCCACAGAAGGAACCAAGAGCTATAGCAGAGAACAAACTGATCATGACACATTATGTCGTGTTGACTTAGACCTCTACATCCTGCTGTAATGTCTGAACTGCATGCGAGGCAAAAGTAATCCTTAGCCTCTACTTCGAGTTGGCATATTTTGTTCCCCTGTCAAGACTGTGTGCAGACAGTTTAGAGGAAAATCAACAGTAAATATTTAGTTCTACAGTTACCTGCAGAAACAAGAGACTCACCAGTTAATTCTCTAAACATTCTTTAATGTGTTTTCCAAGGAAACAAGAAGACACACTCTATGCCCAGCAGTCCCTGTCTGCCCAAATTTGTATTTGAAAAAAATATTTATAGAAATATAATTATCTCAGACATTTTACAAGATCAATATGTAGATAGACTTGGCTGAGAAAGACATAAATAAATGCCTCTGCTGAGGGAAAGATGGTCCAAAGTTCTGCCTTTCCCGACGTGCATAGCTCAGCGGAATGCAGCCTCATGGAGATGGGTGGGAGGAATCACTGCCACAGTGGCATAGAGCGGGGCTGTGGGCCCTGAGCACACACCAGCAGAAAAGCAGCTGCACTGACTTCACTGCTCACTGAACAAACGTTTGATCCCACAGGTCTGGCACATAACACATGGACGACACATGACTATAAATAGAAAATCAATAAACTACTTTGGAAGAAATCCAAGGCTTTAGGGGTTACTTATCTGGACCTCCTCCACACAAACTGCTATGGTACAAGAAGTTATTCACATTCAGAATATGAGGTCTATAAGAAAAAAGAGTTTCCAGCATATGATCAACTAACCTCTGATGCAATTTGCTAACCAAAACTGGCATAAGAGAAGGGATGAAAAGCCTGAATACATTTAAGTGTTCATGTGCCATTTTCCCAAAATTGGACCCTGACTTCTCATCATGACTCAGTGTTCAGCATAATGCAAGACAATACTGTAGTTTGGCAATGTCAAAAACTGGACATTTTCTACCCTTCAAATAACAAATCCAGTGTCTCCTGAAAAGAGAAAAAGAAAAGAAAAAAGTATCAAACAATCTGAACCTGGCCCAGACAACAACTCAGGATACTATTAATACCCTGTTAGTAAAAAACACTGCAAAGAGGATTTCTATATCCCCATATTTCTTTGTGCATCTTTAAATCTGGACCCTCTAAGTAAGGAGTCTTACCATAGCTAGAATTACTGTCATTACTTCACCAGGAATTTTCCAAGTAAAAATTGCAGGGCTAGAAAAAACTATATCAATTTCTTTTTGGATCAGCACCTCACCACATAATAAAAAAACAAGGCACCTTCAGGCAAATACAGCAAAAGAAACCTGGTTAAAGTTTTGTTACTAACAGATATACACTTATACTACTTAATTTTATATATTAGATCTTTTATGTACAGATAAGAGACCTTCTATAGACAACTTTAGTTCACAAATATAACGAAAAACTGAACTCATCCCTCTTCTCAAATTGGGTGAGTCACAGCAACTAATCACTGAGCAAACAAATGTCTGAAGGTCTATTGTTTCCCATCAAGAACTGGAACCCATAAGGCAGCATTTTGAGAAAGAATGAAATTATTAAATACATCAAGATGCAAGTTATTAATGTATTTCAGAACAGTCCACTTAAAATCAATTATACTCATCAGACGACAGCTGGCTGTGGGGATATAGCAGATGATAAAAAGACTGGCCTATAGTCTAAACATCCAATTTCTAGCAGAAAATGCTCTTTCAAATTTTTACAGTCTTAATGTATCACTCTGGAGTCTATAGCACAGCAGGCCAAGCAGAAAGCTCCAAGTTGTAGCCCTACTTCTCTCAACACCTAGTTTAATTTTGTCGTTTACAGTCTTAACTCCTAATGGAAAACTAGACTGAAATATCAGAATCTTCACAAATCAGAACCTTCCATGGACACAAAAAAAGGAGTTTCAGTAACTTGCCATATTGCATCTGTCTATAGCCAGCAGTTCTCTTGTTTTCAAAATCAACAGGGAAAAAAACCAGTCTGTGGTACTACTATCTCTTCCATACTTTGTTTACATTAATCAAAATAATATTTTTCTAATAACCCTGACCAGTACATTTCTCAAAACTCTTCTGGAATGAACTGTTCATTGTTCATGTTCAACTTTTAACCTAAAGATTAATTATGTTTCTACTAAAGTGAAATGGAATATTTTAAATCATGAAGAAGGGGACAATTACATTTTTCTTCTTATTTGCTGGTTAAACAGGCTCCAAACCTTTACTCTTAGACATTTCAGACTAATTTTAAACACCTCACCAAGAAAGGAAGGACATGCCACATTTGAAGTACTTAAAGTCATGCACTTATTTCATCTATTTCAGTTTTATTTTCATTTGGTAGCCCTTGAACACAAAACCAAGATGGAGCACTAAAGTGTCCATTGGCTACAATGACTCCACAGTGATTGCATCCCACTCCACTGGGTCAGTCTAATACAGGTAGCTCTGGCAGCATCATTCTGTGCCAAAAAAGGCAGGTCTGCCATAGCTGAAACAGCTTTAGCTCTTTGGATAAGGCTCTTAAAGGAGCAATATGTAAGAGCTATAGATGCTCTGAATTTTAACAATAGCCATGCTATTAAGGCATGTTCCAGCCTAAAGACAACCTATTTAGATGGTAACATCCAGCTATTCAGGACACTTTAACAGGCTGAATCCAGGACAGGAAACATTTGGGGACAGAGGACAGGACACGGTGTGCTCTGGCGAACTATGAAATTCAGTGTTACAACATCAAAGAGTTTGAGACACACGGATAAAGGAGATCAGTAAAACATTGGATAGCTATTTTGTGTGCACACAATAAATAAATTTTTATGGGCAAAGGACCTTTTAAAAGAAAATACAATAAACGTAATAGTATCAGTGAAAGCATGTCCATGACAGATCATGCCATATCACTGATGCACCCAAAAAGCACTGAAACGTCTTTGTGGGTCTTACCCATATCTGTGCCATATTTCCTGAAATCAGTGAGTATTTGGACTGTAGATTCTGGTTCCAGGACAGTTTTCAATTTTTATTTTTTTTTAAATTTTTTTTTGTGTCTCTGTATGTATATATATATATATATATATGTTCATTAGTGTGTATATTTATACTCAAAACCAGACACCTCATATATATATATAATTATGACTGCTAGCAGCCTAATAATGAGTGTTAACAGCCAACATAAATCTCTTTCTAAATCACAAGGAAAAATAAGCAGTAGGCAGTGAGAAGTAGAAGTGTGAAGGCAGACCAGACTACATACAGATGAATACACTGATTTACATTACAATTACATTAAATTACAATACTCTAATTTACAAATGGCAATGTCTCTGCTATGTTTAAAACTAACTAGAATTTATTTTAGTATGTTAGTGACTGTAGAAAAAAATTCTGGTGACATACTTGGTTAAGTAATCTAAGACTTGCTGTCAGCACAGCTTCAACTAGAAAACAACATTTTTTTCAAGAATGTGTTTTATATAATAGTGCTGCTAATAAGGCTTTAAGATAAACTAAATGAAACTTTAAAGTAATGATTTTTTTTTCCCCACAGTGTTTGCATATGTCATTTTTGGCACATTAAATGATCATATGTACAGTCAGCTCAAGCTTGAGCACAGCTTTTGTTTTTCCAAGACACTTTCAAAGTGAGACAAGATCAAAAAAAAGATTAAAAATAATAAATTCTGGCTACTGGCACATAAACACCATCAGGAAGGGTATTGGATACAAATTTGAGTTCGTGTGCAGTTCTGTAGCATGATACACTCATCACTCTACCTGGAGTATATATGTTCTTTTCCAAATTAACAAGGCAAAATACATTACCTTTAAATTTTTTTCCATGAGATTTAAGCATTTCATCCTGTGATGGGAACAGGCTAAGAGTGCATCTACCATTGATTCCAGCAACATCACATTAAGTTCCAATAAAACAATAATTCTGCAGGCAAAGACAGGTGGTGCTACCAAACCTGGAGGTACTAACTAATTTTGTTAGACGAATCACAGATTGGCACTTTCATAAAGTGTAAAAGGCAAATCAAGAATATCGAAAAAAAATTTTCTAAAGTTTGCTTTCAATCATTCTGGTGAGACACACTTAAAGAAAAAGTTTTATTAACTCCATTACAAATTGACACAAGTTCAGGAAACGAAACTATCTCATATGGGAAGCATTTATTTTTAGCTCATTCTGAATTTCTAACTACACTGTGAGTACATGTTGAAATAATAGATTTGCCATTCGGCCAAGCATGTTAATTCCATTGTCACAGAGAGCACAACCAATGTGACATTCACAATAGAAATTATATTCTACTGTAAAGAGAGATAAAGGAAAATAGAGGCTTATGATCCACAGCTAATCAGAGATATAAAGGTAAACTGGTTAATTATAGTGATTAAGTGTATCTGATCTATGCTTTCTTTCTTATGACAGATTTGAGAGGTAATTTAGGTACTGTGGTTTTTATCCTACAGAATTCTGTATTTGAATTAAATGACAGTATTAATAACTTTTATATTTTAAGCAATTCTACTTGATTGATAGACAATTCCTTTATTGTCTCAAAAACTTGTAATTTTTTGAGGAAAGATGGTGTATTGACTTCAGCTTTGAGGAACTGATTCCCACTATAATTTTTGAAAATAGGAAACAAAGATCTTTCCTTCCCTGCCCAATGCTTTTAAGAAATTTTCCACTTCAAGATACCTGAATTTCTGCAGAAATCTCCCTCCTTAGCATCTGACACTTGCCTATGATTCCAAATGACACTTCACAGTGAGACTGGGATGTCATCAAGAAGAGTAACATCTACTCTGCATGCAAAGCTTCAACATTAAGCCAGGCTGGAAGTTTCTACTTTCACATGCAAGTTCCTACTTTCACAAGCAGCTGACTTTCCTTGAAGGGGGCCCAGGGGCTCTGCCTTTTCCCTGACCAAGAAAGACATTCCAGTTCTTCTGGGCTTTGTTTTGTGTGTGTTGTTTTTCCTTTTTCCTAAATGACAGTACTTCCTAACAAACCAGGAATGATATATGCAAGGAAAAATCAATTCCTCAAAGCCTTCAATGATTGGAATGTCTGGTCTTGATAATAACCATTAATAAGTCTTATTGATTCAGAAATATTTGGTCAGAAATATTTTCCCTGAACCACAGCAAAGGAACAAAGATTTGAATATTTACAATGAGAATACGTTTATAAGCACTCAAGAACATATAACAAGCAAACAAACAAAAAAAGAGCACCAAGAGAAATAAAGACAAGACACAAACAGCAACAGGCCTCTAGGATCTCCATCTCCTATCTCCCTTCACCATAATCTCTATATGAGATCTGTTACAGTGTTCTCAGTATTCCTCGTTGCTGTAGAAGTATTTTTTTCTCATCCTAGTGGAGTTGACACACACCATTATGCATGGAGGAAATACAGATAGGAGAAAGAAGTAAACTGGGCAAAGTAAATTTTTCCTAGACATCCTCTTTTTATACTGTCCCAACTATATTAATCCTTTCCTCCTTCCCTGCTGCATCAAAGAGTAAAAGATAGTTCATAACTATGATGGTCTCACTCCAACTAACAAGCTCCACTCCATCCTGCCACCGTACATGTTTCTCTCTTCATACTGTGCGGGGAAAAGTTGCACAACAAGGACAGCAGGTTTCAAAACCAGCAGAAGATAACACACGTCTTGAGGGGAGCACAAAAAACTGAGCACCAGCAGGATCTAGTTTTGAAGGGTCAAAGAGATTATTTTTCTAGAGAGTGCTGCAATCAGGTCCCTGCACAGCAAAGTGAAAACTACTCTACTCTGATTAACTTTTCACCTCTCACTGGAATTACCAGATACCTCTTCTACCAGCAGCAATGCTCCTTTCAGTGCTGCCTTATCTCCATATTAATAAGGTCAGACTCGTTCTGGTATGCTGAGATAGGAAGGTGTTCTGATTTACAGCCTTTTGTCAGGTTTTGTTTCTCTGCCTTGTTTTTCTCATTTACTACCTTTGTGGAAAAGGCTTTGTCCTACTATTTTCTTAGTCTAATACATAATTGTAGTCGTCTACTGAATTGGGCTCATTGCCTATTGGTCTGTTATCTAGTCAAAATATTCATTTTTATTTTCTTAAAAAAATAAGAGTTTTTAAAAATAATTCCCACGACATGGTAGATAAGGACAGTCTATCAACATCAAAACAGACTGGACAGACATAAAAAATGTTAGCTTGGCTTCCTATATTTTCTTTTGTCCTTAAATGGTTTTTGCATCCAAGTAACTGAAAAACCAGAGAACACAGAGCTCAATTATGTAAAATACAGGTGGCAGAGGATCTCTACTTTCCCTCACCAAATATCATGACCTCTGACTTGAAAACGTCTCAAAGACTTCCCTCTTTATATTACATAATGTTTAATTCAACCAATGAACTTAGAAGTTATTAAGAAGGAAACAGATGAATGCACATGAATATACATATTAACATACACTGACTTGACCACAAAAGTCTCAGTTCAGTAGGAAGGCAATCCTAAAGGTTAAATATGATATCCAACATGTATGACTGGTTAAACATAAACTAATTAAAATATCCATACAGGGGTATGGTTGTTTCCATGAAAACCAACACGTGTTCTGACCTGAGTGTGTGTCTAGTTTTATTATTGGTTTAAATTAGGCAATCACTTGCGATTTTTTTAATTTTCGTCAATTTGGAATTTCAATCATTCTGTAAAATAAAACATGGAATGAAAGCACAGTGACATCGTAATTTCTTACTCTCAGTTCTGTAGCGGAGACTCCCTAAAAAGTAAAACGAATGAGAGAGATGAAGACGATCATTGAATACAAAACAGGTACACAGCAATTAGCCATGGTGGAGACACACATCCCTCACCTATGTTTCAATGTCCCTGAAAGGCGAGGAGGTGTATTGCACCTCACTGACAGAGAGGATGATGCACCACAGAAAGTGCCAGGAAAGAGTAACTGCATGCCAAAGAGTGCCGCTAAACATTAGCACCTTTCATCCTACTGTCCTCCCCTTCTTTTTTCACAACAAAGTTCTTTGGGAATACTTTCTTAGGAGGAAAAGAAACCAAGTTATTTCGAATAAAAGCCTCTTTTGGCAGGCTCTCAACTGAGGAAAATTGCTATGGGCACAGGTTTGTGCTCACAATACAAGTCTTTTCTAAACTGCAAAAACAAAGTGCAGCTTAAGTTTGCAGTAAAATATCAAGGCCCTGACACAGCAAAGCACCTGACAAATGTAGAGAGATTTATCTGGGAAATCTCAGTCTCAGGGTGACAGTCTCCCAGTTTAGAAGTAGCAACAATTCATTACAAGTTCTCATTTTAAAAAAGCAGCCATTTTGTTAAGTTCTACAAAATTTACAGAGACATCTGCATTTATTTTGCCACACTGTCAGAGATGTTCGTAGAATGACTTTCCAAGGGCTCTCAAAATATGGAACTTTCTTCCTTTCTCAGAAAGCAACAAAATGCTAACTTATTGCTAGCATTTGGGAAATAATTTGAGATATGCAGCCATTATAAAGCAAATAATATGACAGTGTAAGTTTTCTCCTGAAAGCAGTAGCTATAAAACACATACACATTGCACTTGCAAAAACAAGCTTAGTCCTAATAATTTTTGCATGCGTTCCTTAAGGCTTAAATGTATTTCACATGAATAAAATGAATAAAATGCTTGTTGTGTTTTCTGGTAAAATAATCTTTGACATTCAAGTAAAATTAGGTACACATTTGCTTTCTGAATGTATAGTATTTTAACAAGTATAATTTTAAGCAATGCATGTGGATACTCTACTACTCACAAATAACAAAATCAAATAATATACATTGATAACATTTCCAGATTACAGTGTCACCATGTGCACCTGTAGATACTTGTTGGGACAACAGTGGTTCTCGCAATTCTTAATATGCTGATTCCTTCTGTATAAGAAATGTAAGCCTAATGGAAGCAGGCTTCTTTTCTTAGTTTCCTTGCTATTTATAAAGAAAATTGATAAAAAGCCCAGTTGTATATACACAGAGGTATGTGCTTCTTCCACAGCACATTCAAAACAAACTGTTCTTGTATTTTCTGAGATAATATACAGCATCCAAACAAGGTAAAACAGACTTATTGTAGAAGCTACATGAAAAGTCCTGTATGTGCTCATACTATCAGCTGATTGATATGCCATGTTCATGTCTATGTAGATACTGTTTTTTAATTACAGGTATTTATGTCCATATTAATCAATTAAGAGTTAAGAGATTTCCAAAAAAATAGTCACAGAAAGCATTGCTCCACAAACTAAAAAAAAAAAAGAAGTTTCATTTTATTGACTGACATGCACTGAACCAACTACTGGTAGCCAAGCAAGTTAGCAGATATCTTTGCTGGTATTTGTAAAAAATATGTACAAATACACATATATGTCTGGCAGAGCTTATTTCTGGGCAAATGCCATTGTACATCAAGAGAATAGAACAGTAGTTCACAAACTTTCCGGGTCACTGACCTGCCAGACCTCAAGAGGTTTAACAGAAATCCACAACTATTTATCCAGAAATTGTGATTGCCATGAAAGTCAAGCAAACAGTAATATTTAATACAGTTCAGAGGGTCAACTACAGATCATCTGCCATAATTTTTGTAGGTCATTATTGCTGTCATCACTACTTCCTAAAAAAAGTCACAGAGAGAACTTAATGATCTGGGGTCAAAGTTACCTTTTCTTACAGTGGAGAGATATGGGGAAGATGCACAGACCCCACTACAACCTAACTCCCCAAAGAGACAGCAGAGATATTAGGAATATGTGTTCTAAATACATAGCAAAGGACAAAATATTATAGCAGCCTTGAGCTAAAGGCGTGTGTATGCATGCATTAATGGACATAAATAACCACAAACACACCAAGATACTGTATCACTAAAAATGACCCATGCTTTGCAGTACTTTTTACTATCCAGTAAGGAGTTACTGGAGAGAGGATTGCTCTGAAACACTACCCTTATGTACTAAACAGCCACCATGCTTGCTAGTACATTCCCAATGCAGATTTAAGGCAAAGTATGAGCCATGATCTATGACATTTCTCACATTCCCCATTTTTATACTGATGGCAAACTTCACATCTGCTCCATTCTACTCGCCACCTTTCTTTTGTACTGAATTTGCTGCTGGCTTTGAAAAAAACACCATGTATAATAACAATTTTGCCCATCTTTAAAAGGAACAAGGCCTAACTCAATTTTCAAAAAGAATATAGCTGAGTTTATATTGCAAAAGCCAAAAATCCACTTTGAATAAAAATGTGATAAATTTCTTTCAAACCATAAAACTGTAACCTTTCTTTTTCAGGGGGCATTAAAAATGCAGACTATAATCACATAAAAGTCACTCATTCAAAACAACCTTTTCAGGGACAATATGCACTTCACTGTTTAAAGCCTTTACCTTTTCTTCAGTTCATTCTGTCTGTTTATGAAAACTTCAGTTCCCTATGGACCTAAAGGCATAATTAGATATGTGCCCAAACCAAAACTCTTTCATGTCATTGAGCTCAAATTCAGATTTTGCCAAGGACATAAACCTGTGGCTGTAATCTACCATATTAATTTTGTCATATTCATAAAGTACAGCCAGGTAGTATACTCATAGCTCAAGCACTTCTGATAAACATGGTTCTCTGCTAGACAAACCTCTTGATCTCATTTTGAGATATAAAGAAACACTATTAGATACAGTGTAAAGCCATTGGCTTGATTTAAACTCTGAATACGAAAATCTTGATCAAAATTTAAGAGATGCTTCAAGCATCTGGCACCTCATTAAAGATTTACATATTACCCTATGATATATTACCAATAATAGATGGCAGTTTGATTTTCCTTTGTCGCAGATTTGTACTTTGCCCCTCTCTTCTGTGCATTGTTTAGAGACCTTCCCACAACATGCAACAACCCTAGATTTTTGTCCCTTTTAAAATAATTTTGCTCCTCTAGGGGACACACCAAATGGCAAGACATCTCCCCCTGTCTGCTAGGGCTGCAAGGCTTGATTTCTTTCCAAATAGTAGAGTTGTACTCAGCTGCTGAGCTCTTTACTGAGAATAAGTGAACAACCTGAACAGTAAAGCCTGACAGCAACTTCTCTGTTTGCAGCTGTGTCCTACTATCATATACACACTAGTATAACAATCATACAATGTTCACTGACTTTCTTCAGAATTTGCACTAACATAAACATGAACAGAACTTGGCCCTTGTTCTTCTTAGTTCCTTCACGGCTGACAACTTCTACAACGTTATTTAATAAAGATGAAAAATATTTAAATACATGTCATTCTGATATATCTGTTTCTTGCACGGCTTTCAGCTTACTTCTTACATTATAAAAACAATGGGTATACTGGAAACTAAGTAAGTTTGCTATCTCAACTACATAGTAATAATAAACTGAGGTACTTTTCAAAAAGTTATTATAAATCTTAGCAGTTTTGCCTGAGAAAGAGATAAGCTATTTTATTAAACATGAGGGGAAAAAACCAGTTTCCATCAAGCTACAACAGTTCAAACTAAAGGAAATTACCTAGCAATTAATAAATTCAATAAACATGCTCATGCTTACCCAGAGATCCCTCCAAGGACATTTGCTATATCTGCAGAAATTAATATATTTCCTTTCTGATGTTTTGTAGCTGTGCAAATTGCTTTGTAGATGGCAACCCTGGCATTTTATCTCTTTACTATGTAAGAATGGGCTCAGGGACTGTAAATGATTATGTGACAAAAAGCATCTCAAGTTCTTTGGCCCGATGCAAGAATTTTCCAGTGCTCTGTTCTCTGCTACACAATCACAACTCTTCCTGCAGAAAGCTAAAACAAAGTACCCAGGTAAACTTCTTGACTGAAATGAAGATCTACATGTGTGAGAGAGAGCAGAAACTCTCTGAAGGGTAAAGAAAAAGAAAAACCAAAAACAGTTTGAAAGAATTTGCAGTCAACTTCTACTTTACCTTAGTTAAACACAGAGCATGTGGTCTAACAGTTGCTTAAAATGTCACTTAATGGTTTGGATGGCACCACTTCTGAAAAGCAAGCCCTGTCTCCTCTCCAGCCCCTCTGCTGGGCTGCCACAGAGCTAGCAGAGCTACTGCAGGAGGGCTACCTAGTGTGTAGGCAAACCAGGCCACTCTGCTGTGGCAAGACAGGGGAAGCAAACAGCCCTGCTCCATTATTATTCAAGAGCTGGAATGCCTACACGGCAACACCAAAGAGCCATCAAAATGAATTAATGCTCACTAGGATGATGGCATTCCAAAGGCAGCTTAGGATAACGAGGTTGCAGAAGTTGTTTAAGGCCACCTTTCTGAACAGCAATCTTGGCTTATTGTACAAGGTGATAAAAACTGAGATGGCAGGTAGTGGGCTGTCTGTCACAGCCAATGCTGCTAAGAAAAAAATTGAAAAATCTTTATTTAATATTTCTCCAAGGTACACACACTGCCAGAAAAATCAAGAATGTGGCTCTCTTATGTAACATTAGAAGTTCCAAACTGTCCTTTTCAGCCTCTCTGACAGAACAGTGCTCTATGGATTAGAATGAGGCAGGTCTATGGGATGAAAGGGGAAAGAAAGAGAAGACAAAAGTTGAAGCTCACTAACTACAGCGATAAGTCAGAACTACTTTTAGAAAAGTGAAAAGATGAATATTACAAAAATATTACTCGTATTTTTTGCTGAATTGCCCTGAAAATTATATATTGACTTGCAGACAAATCTAGCAAAAGACCTAAAGCCTCATGTTTGCATCCCTAAGGCTACCCAGGGTGAGGGCTTCAGCTCTATCAGTAACTACAGCAATTGTGCTCACTCTCTGTGGCCTTGATGTTGAAGCACAGAGCATAATGAAGGCAAAAAATCTTGTCATGGTGCATCGGATATTCAAAACTCCTCCATAATGAAGCTATGCTCAAATTCCTTTTATCTATTTTTCCCCCTTTATCATCCAAGTGTCTAGTATACCCAAGGAATAAAACCCTATCTTTTCATATAACAATGACAGTATATTTTGCTATTTCTTCTGCAATATTATTATCCTTTTGCTACCACTCACTGATGCTCCCTCAATTTCAGCAATCGCCCTGTTTCATCTCTGAAAAGTTATCTTTGCACAGAAGAATAAAGATGCTTTGTAGCATGCCTCAACACCCTCACTCAAAAAGCCAGGGAGGCTTCAGTATGTTCCACAAAAATCTTTTGACTGCTGTCAGAAGTGTCAGAAAACAACATCAAAGTCTCCTGAGAATATGGGAGGGTGCCAAAACAGGAGGAGTAGCATAAGAAATTTCCATCTACCATTTTAGTTTGTCTTTGTTTTCAATAAACACTTGGAAACTTTCAATAGCTCCAACATATCCCAGTCCATGACCGTAGCAAATACATTATGGCTCTGATTATGACTTATTCCACCTATAACAACATGTAAAAAGCTATGCAACTGTAACAGCTAATTCCGAAATACCAGCCCAGTACTGAAACACTACATGCTACACATAACATAGTGCATATAAATGCACATCACATTTCTGACTTCATTTGCCTCAAAATTATTTTTAAACTATCACCATCTATAAGCAAGATGATAGTTTTAGTACATAACCTTAGGGAGACATCAGTTTAGTGTCTAGAGGTCAAAGAGGCAAGCTGAATTACTAGAAAGGGAACAGAACACCAAAGAAAATTTTGACACATTGTGAATATTTATATATTTGTCGCTCCACAACCTGAAAGTCACATTAAGTTCCAGTTCACTGATTTCAAAAATCACAGAACTGAAAGAGGTATAAAAAAGGCAAAAAGGACAATCAAAGCATAGAATGTTTCTGTATAAAGAAAGATTAAATAAACTGGTAGTCTTCAGCTTGGAAAAAGACACAACTAATGGAGGAATGTGACAGAACTATAAATTCAAAAGCAGCATGGAAAAGATGACTATGAAACAGTTATTCACTGTCTCTTCCAATAAAAACATTAGATGGCATTAAATTAATTATGCTGGCAAGTTCAAAATGAGCAAATAGAAAAGGGTACTCTTCCACTCAAGGCATTGTTAAGCTGTAGAGGCACATGCAGGAGACACCATAGATGCTAGAAGCTTACATAGGTTTAAAAATTGGCATCTTTGGTTTTTCTTCATGAACAGAGAAAGGCCCTGGGAGCTAGTAAAGACAAAAGATGCCAACTCCAACAACTAGAGGTTACAATGATCGGGTCTATATTCTCCCCACTTTGCCAGGCTCCCAACAGAGACAGGACACGGGGCTGGCCAGTTGTTCAGCATGAACAATACAGCTACTCTCATGGTCCTTGGTATGTCTTTCCTAGAGAACAACTCTGACAAAGCAGCCTACACCTCCCACAGAAAAGCAAATACATTCCTGAAGGAGAAGAATTTCACTGCAGTGAAAGTCTGTACCAAAGGACAACCTCACTGACCACGCTTTTTGAGGATGAGCCTTGCAGGCACAAGGAGGAAGCTACTGCATTGCACACAGGCTGTTATGGGTGACAGCAGAGTCTCAGCTGCTCCCTCTTAGGGACCCAGAGTTCTCACCGCTGAGTGATTGCACATCCCAGTATTTTAAGTGACGAATGACCATACAATCTGATTCTGTAGCTATTGACCTTGAAAACATCAATGAAGTCACACTATTTCTATGCCCTTAGACTGCAAAAAAATGGCAAAAAATGTTTAGCTGAACTCTCTAGCATTCACTGAAGTTTCAGACTGTGCATTAGGCATCAGTGTGTTAGGCTTCTTACAAGTGTGAAGTCTCACTGTTGGGGAGACTTTCACTGGATTATCTATTCTGAAGAACTTTTTCAAGCTTACTTTCTTCTCATCCATCACTTTACAGTGAACATTAACTTTCATTTGTCAGCTTTATAAAGTCACTGTTATAAAGGAGATGTATTACTTGAAAAAAATTAAACCTTTGGGCTGATCAGTAAATTTTATTCCTGATACGAGAAGGAAGACTGAGATGCTACTTTACATAAAACTGTCAAAACTGAAGGCCATTTGTACTTGAATTTATGACTTGTGTTGTTTGGGTTCATTAAAGTTAATGACATTAATAAAAACAACAGCAATTGCTACATATAAACAGCACCGACGTGAATTAGAAACCTGACTCATATGTTAAAAAATAAAGTGAGCATTAATACTGTCTCATGTAACGTGAACAACGAACAACATCTGATTCATCTATCAAAGAATACTATGAATCTAAATCCAGCTGCTAATGTATTAGTCCCAACCTTCAGAGGGATACACTTTTTCTTTATTATCATATGAGACCTTGGAGCTCCCCAGTCCCACACACTGCCATAAGTTCTGTGCCAAAACTCAGCTTCCAGAGAGCAAATACACTAGATTCATGAAAATAATAGATCGATTTTCTCCTTGCTTTTTACCTTAAGAATTCAGTTTATAGAGAAAAAGTAGTGCTTTCCTAGCATAAGAATAGCTCTTATGTCTATGCATTTCTGTGATTTCATATGTAAACCTTTCATATAAACACAAGCAGCAATGCAAATGAGTCTCAATAACTGCATACACAAGAGTAAGGTGTAGTTTGGCTATATGGTCTGCTATTCTTTCCCAAATGATAATGGAAAATAAATTAATTTTGCCAGTACCTCACAGCCACCTGAGAAGTCTCTATTATCTCTATTTTGCCTATAACACACATTTTATGTAATCAGTTTTTGCTCATTTTGAATAGACTTCAATTATAACAAAAGGTAGAGATACTCATCACCATTGGAAAAAAAAAAAAGGTAAAAAGGGTAGTTTCAAGCTCCCTAAGTTGGTATAATTAGAAAGACTAGTAAATGACAGTACATAGGACTAAACATACACTCAATGTCAGTGACTGAAGCAAGATTCATTGAATTTAATGGAACTGGCACAAAATTCACTATGTTGATATCATTAAAGTGAATGAAAAAAATCTGCTAGTCCCACTGGAAACTTGACAAGGCTGTAATTGATCCAGGTTTCTACTAAATAGAATCACCAACTAATAAACCACCTAGGGAAGATAATCACCATCTTACAGCTATGGAAAACACGTCTCTCTGTGGCTGATCAACACAGAGGAGAAATAAATGCAGGCAATCCATTGCAACTGGGCAATTTCTGACTACTTCTTAAGCCAGTCTCAGCAAAGAAGATTCTAGACTCCTCCACAATTCGTCAGCACTCTCATGCCCTAAATCTAGTCTCTTTCTTCTTTATTCAGGTTTGAGGAGTATTTGCAGTGGGCAAACTACCCAGCAGTAAAAATATACAACCTACACTAACTCTGTGAATAATTCAGAGTTTACTTGGCCATGATTTAGGATCACAGAACGAGCTATGTAAAAAATGAAGCTACTCAAACTAAAAAAACCCAAAACATAAAATTTAAAATTAAAAATCAACTGCACCAAAAAACAAAGGTCTATTAGAGTTCAAACCCAAAAATTTTTAGTGTTATGAAGTAGGATCCCAATTCTAATTTATATATACAAACACCATCACAAAAGCAGCATATTCTTTATACATACAAATGCAAATCCACCATGTAATTCTTTTCTGGATCACTGGTTTCTAGACCAGAACACTTCATAGAAATCAAGACAGCAAAGCATAGTGCTCTTTGCCTTCTAAAATATTGATTCTTCAGGTAGGAAGCATATAGTCTAATTCAGACAATAAGTGAGATGTTTTCTGTTTTCTCCTATGCACTCTCCCTGCTTCTCTTCATTTAAAGAAGAGCAATGTGTGTGAGACCAATGCTGATAGCAAAATTAGAGTTGCATTAACGCACCATGGATTTCTTAGAGTAACTTTAAAAGCAGCAACAAATCTTGAATTTAGATGCTGGAAAGGTTCATTAGTTTAGACCACCAGTGATATAAGCATCTTTGTATTGCACAGTTTGCAGAAGGAAAACCAGTAGAATTTACAGCTGTTCCTCGGTAAAGTACAATCTGATAGAAAAAGCTTAAAGAAATAATTCCATAAGTCCAAACAGCATTCAAAGAAAATGAGTACCCTGAGTGACTTTCATGACCAGAGCGAACTCCTGTGTATTCTTTAGTTCTCTCACAGTCTTAACATACTGCAATTTTCATTTAGCAACACCCTTGCCCTTACAAAACAAATCACAGACTCCAAAGCCAAATCAAAGCCTGCAAAACTCTCCTCCACAGTAGACAAAGTCTTTCACGCCAAAAGTCCAAACCTCATGGTTAGTTTTCAAGCAAGCAACTCCCAGAACTGTTTCATTACAAGCGATGGCACTGGCTGGAGGAAAGGGATGCATGGCCTGAGGCATGGAAGAAATACGCAGCCTAGACTGCATCATTTGAGCTGCCTTAGAAGCACAGCTTGAATAGAAGTGGTCTTGACAACTTCCTGGGTAACCTCTTGTGCAACTATAGAAGCAGCAAGGAACAACAGTGCTTATGAAGTTTTGTAGCTATTTAAGCCAGATGCTTTAATTTGGATGATGTGAATGGTTCTTCTATATTTCCATTTTCAGTCAGAACAGAGCAAAGATTTCTGAAATTAAAAGATGTCATAGATATATTCCATTCTTATTGCCTTGTTATTTTTGTTGAAACATCTGTGAATTCACATTGATCATCAAAGAACAGCAGTATGGTTCTGTCAGTGATCTTCCATGATTTTTAGGCTACTAACTATCTGAACCAGAATGCCTGTAAACCATTTGGAAAGCAGTTACACAATTCTTTCTTGAAAAGATTGACGGTCTCATGATTTTTCTGGGAGAGCTATCTGATTTGCAGCCATCACAACTTGTGTAATACATTTATCTCGACAAAAGTCATCACTAAGACAAACCAAAGTAATGAACTGTGCATACTAAGATCAACGTTTGTAAAGTGAAACCCAACAGGCTGCAACTTTAATCTTTTAAAGTAAATTCCCATATTTTCCACTTCCACCTCCAATTTGCAAATATCATCCCAGGATTTTTTACTGAGGGCTCAGCAGAACTCAGAACTCTTTGAAAATCCTTTTCCCTCAGCACTGAGCAAGGAAAACTGCTTAGTTCACACGATCATCTGTCACCAGTGCTAACTCCAACCTAGCAGGATCAAATTTGTTATCTTGACAATAGTTTACAGACTGCATATAGGTTTTCCAAAGCTTGAGTTCATCCATTTTTTAGCTGCCTGTTTTCTATGCTGGAAGGAAAATACATTTTTCCTGACAATGCTTACACGTTTTGGTGGCAAAGACCTGATTGTACAAGGACCCTACCTCCTCCTCCAACTCCACTCCCTTCTCCACTCCCCCAAGAAAAGTTGTAGCACATTGAAAAAGTTTGGACTGCCACTGTCTAGGGATCCCATATTCCGTGGGCAGGCAGACTATTTCATTTGCCAGAGCTGTCAAACCAGCCCTTTCTATAAACACTAGCTTCAGACAAAAGAAAAGAAAAATTATAACAAAATGTTTTAAAAGCTGCATGCAGAGTGCTGAAGCAAAGGCATAGTAATTAAGTGGTTTCCTGGGCAACCAAGGGCAAAATGATCAAATCTGCCTGCTTAGAATTAGATTCTTAAATCTGCATTTAGACATTTAAGAGTTGTGCAACTTCCGGGTGTTCTGAGTTGCAGCTGTTTTGATTAACTGCACCTCTAGCAAAGTATGCAAGAGTCGGTCCACAGTTTTGGGAATGTAAGTCAGTAAGAATGCTTTCTCTTTTTCAGTTGTGACTTCAGTATAAAGTACAAAAAGTGCTTGATTTGTCAACATGTCAGCACCTACAAACAAGTCAGACTCAAGCCAAAGTGACATTTCAAAAATCTGAACAGTGCAAGATTCTAAACGTAACCATTAAGACTAAAGATGTCTTCCTACTTAAACACAGGTATGAATGCAGTCCACTGTAGAAGAGTACATAACATGAAAGGACAGCTTAAAATCCAAGCGTCTGCTTCAGAGGTGAAACTCATGGCAAAAATCCAGCAATGAAGTTTGGAAAACTGCCTCTCCCATTCCCCTCATTAAGTGTTTGCATTTCCTGAAAGGGGCAACAGGGGAAAAAAACACAGGTGAAGTGACTAATGCCCTGCATAAATCCACTGAAGTATTCCCCTCTCCATGATGGAATTCCTGTCTTGCAAGCCTCCTGTGGGTGCGTCGCATGCTGTGCCAGTCCTTTTGCCTTCTGTCTGTCAATATTAGCAAGCGTGAGATCTCTGTAATGAACTGTGCAGCGATGATTAAAAAAATTACTTAGAAATTTTATTTACATGAAAAATGTAAATACACCCTGGCACACCCTGGCAGATGGGAAATCATAAAAGAGATTTTGGACTATCTAAATCATAAATCATTCTTATTTCAGGAAATAGATAAGCTCTTGTGCAGTGTTCTAAACCAAGGAATAAGACATCTGGAGACCTGATTGTCAAGGCTTCAAACTTATTTTTATATTAGTTTTTTGCATCTTTCCGTGTGTGGGAGGCTGTGTGCACGGGAAGGAAAATGGTATTATCTGGTTAATTGGTGATTTCATATTACAAACAAAACCAGTTACACATGGTTTTCTCTGGTTTGTACAACAATACAAGCCAGATTCAATGAAAAGATTGGCTCCCCACTAGGTATGCATTTGTCCAGGTGGCTTACAATGTTATAATAGAAGAAGGGTGTGCATGTAGTTCACTAACTAGGATTCAGAAAACAACCTGCTGGGTAAAAAAGGAAATAAGATGTTCTCTCTGCCGTTCACTCCTTTTATTTATTTATGAGAGAGAGAAAATACTCGCTCTAAAAAAAAAAAAAAGTGACAGGTGGTAAAGAAGCATCTGAATTATGTTTCAACTCTTTTAAGGATCTGAGTCATGGGAATTCTCATCTTTCAAAATAATTTGAAACCTTCAGAAGTTATTCTCTGTGGTGTTTCCTAGAAGTTTTTTTGGTTTTTTTTTCCCCACTAATTTAAGCAAGAACAAACAACACTGAATTTTAATAAACTGTCAGGTACATCAGTTTCTATTCCAAACCTCCTCCGGGAAACAACTATTTTAGAATTTAGCATAGAAGAGTGTTTATAACACAATAAATAATATGCTTCTCAATGCAGCCTAGTGAGTGTCAGGCCCTAAAGGTAGTAAAAATCTTAAACTAAGCACAGTCTTCTATGTGCTGCTCCATTTCCCTAGAGTACATTGTCCATTCAGAAATTTTACTTTTGAAATATGTATTTTAAAAAATATGTATGTATTTACACAACATAATCTGAGACCAGAGACTCAGAAGAAAATATACACATCACTACTGCACATACAAGACATTCTGCAAATTTGCCATATTCAACTGTGGGCCTCGCTTTGACCATTAAAACCAGCAGCAATGACTATCTTTAAGGTGAGACAGTTATAGAAGTTTAGGCTTTGAAACGTCCCATACCTCACAGAAAATCAGCTTCGTGGCTTTGGTCAGGATTTCACTTTGCAATTAATGCTGACTCAATGCACCACTTTTTCCCCCCAATTGCTAAGATGCAGTCTAGGTCAAAATCCTTGCTCTGTATTTTGTGCAACACTTAATACCAAAACATAAAAAAGGACACTCAATTCAGTTACTATGTCTCAGTGTAGTGCAGGCAATTGCAATATCCTATCATAATTCTTATTCAGTAGCAAAGTTTACAGTAAAGAGGCTGTCTTTAGAACAGAGAATTGGGTGACTCCCATTTTTCAGGTAATATGTTTTTTTAAATAACAGTAAATTTATTTGATAACTTCAATGAACCTTCTCCAAAGTTACAAACTGCTGTGCCAATTACTTTTCACCATATACTTTCCACAGCACTTCTACAATCAGGGCTGGAAGCAAAGTGTTACACAGCAAACTTAGCGAGGCAAAAGACTCACCAGCTGTGGGCTCAGGCAGGGTCAGGGCAGGGAGCACCACCCTTGGCCCTGGATATCCTGTCACAGCTCCTGGCTGAGGGTCAATGCACAGAGCGTCCTCAGGAGACTGGAGCTCCTCCTGCTGAAGGTTTCTTTGGGCAACACTAAGAGCATAGCCCACAACATGTATTTTTGACCAAGAGTTTCCAGGTGCATCTAAGCTGTCCATTTCTGCAAACAAATGTTGCAACACGCTGCCTACAGCTTTGTTTGGAGACAGCTAAAATAAAATCTACTGAAATCTTTTTCTTTTCATAGAAAATGAAGGAGTAGTGGGGAGGAGGAGGGGGAACAGGAATATCTTTTTTTTTTTGTCTGCTAAGGATGCAATTAATCCCAGAAAAGTCACAACACACCATACCCAGCAGTAAGCACTTGCAAGATTTAGCCTCAAGAAACTGACTCTATTTTCGTTTCTGATGTCTGAGTCACTGATGGGTTACTTTCTAGGTAGGAGAGTATTTAAGAGCAGGTGAATTAATATCATCACCTCTTCCGGACACCTTTAAACAAACATGGGTATGATCCGCAACAATGGCAGCTATACACACAATTAACATTGTAGTAATTGTAGACTTTGAAAAGTTTTCATAGTTCCCATACTTCTGCAAGAGCAAATATTTTTTAAGATATGAAACAAACATTTAATACAATATATTGCATTAAAGCTGTATGAAAATTCCAGTGTAATATGTCCAACAAAAATTTTGATCTTATATTTTTTTCGGAAGACAAAGATTATTAGAAAAAAATGCTGTATTACAAATAAGAAACAAACTACTTAGAAAACCTTTACACTACTGGTAAATTAATAACATGTACTATAATTCCAGATAAGTAATTTTTTCCCTATAATTATCTATCGCTATAAAGTACTTTCTCAAGCAGCATCTTGCAGGTATCTTTTACATACATGCATTTAATTATATTGTTCATGAGAAATCCTCCTACTCTCTCATCGCTGCCTAGAAGCATATATTATACGTGCTTTCCCACCACCACCGACACAGATCAGAGGGAATCTTTCCTTGGACCATTAAAATGATCCACAGCAAATCTACTACTTCCATGAGCTTGCATTAGAAAATCTATAAGACTGGTACAACTGGCAAGACTATTAAGGTCATTCTACATCAACACGAATTAGAAGTATTTTAGCCTTTATTCACCCTTTCAGATTCTTTCACAAGTATTTTATATTTCCTTTTACTAAAAAGAAAATCTAATCAACAGTGAAGCCAACTCCATTAGTAAATTTATGAAAAAGGTGTAGCATTTTGGGGACTTGTGATAGGCTAACAACCCAAAAACTGCTATAGAAAGTAAAGCCATATAAAATTTTGAAGTATTGTATAATAAAATTCTTCCTCTAACAGTTTATAAATTGCATGTTCTATCTTATGATGCACAACATCAAAACTAATTTATTCAGTTAGATTGCTTGCATTTGCCATGACTTCAAGGAGTTCTGAAATTGAGGCAGTAGAAAGATTCATGTTTTTGCTGGTACACTCTTATATTTGTTTTCTTCCAAGCACGTAACACTACATGAATGTGACCTGTGGAACTGCTCCCTATACAAAGTAAAATATCTAAACACACATTTAGTAAAAGTTATAAATATTAAACTTGTGGAGGTGTTTGGGTTTTTTTTTCCTTCCAAAGGAGAGAACAAGCAATGCATTTGTGGAATGCCACACACTACAAACGCTATTATTGTCAACATTAGAGGAATGAAGTGCTGTCACCTTAGAGCATATGTTCTCTATCCATCCAAAACTACATCCATAATAATAGTTTCCTCTTTTGTTTTGTTCTAACAAACCTAAACCCAAAATTATGACTGCCTCCTTCCTCAGAACCTAGGAATATGGCAATTACCTGTCAATTCCAAACCCATCAAAACCACCAGGATCACTAAGACAAAAAATACTTTGGGGACTCAATCTTTCAAGACCTTCTGGAACTTTCTAGAAGTCCAAAAAAGCAGCTGGCTTTGGATGATAACTGTATCAATGACTTTGAAACAGAAGGCACATGCAAGGTGCCCCTGGAGACAAAGAGAACTCCCCATCACTTGCTGACTGCAGCACCACATCACCACTGAGGGATAGAGCAAATACAGTTCGTGAGCACCCCAAGTGCACAAAGCAGAAGCAGCCAGCTACAAGCGTCATTCCATGACAACTCCTGCAGCAAACAATTGCTAGCAGAGACCTTAATATATTCTGCCTATAGTATCCCTAGTCTGTTGTATTCATCCCTCACACAAAACTTACTTTCTCATGCTTTGCATGTACAAGGAAACCAATTTTCTGTCTACCTGTGCTGTAGTAGAAGAATTATTAGAGGTGACTGCTGATTTTGTGATCGATCCTCTGTAATATTGAATGAGGAAAAGGGCAAAAAATGGTTTCTTTTAAATGTGCCTCACACTTTTCACAATCCTACAAAGAGAAAAATAAGAAAATTAGCAGTAGTGCATACAACAAGTTTAAAGAGTCCAAAGAGAATCTAACAAAGTTTGACAAGACCTTTTCTTCATGGAGTTATCAAGCACTCTCTAAAATTAACCCCTTCTATTTGTCCAGTAGAAAGAAAAAATATATGAAAAACATTTATCTGACATAAATTTTGCATACCAGTTTGAGTCAATGGGAGATCGTTCTAACCTGCATGAATCAGAGGTCTCCAGTAGCAATTTAGATACTGAAGACCAAATGGCTCAGAGAGCATGTTTGTCGCAAATAAAGTCTATACTTTTCCAAAACTTTATCTCCAGAATTAGTGCTGATAAAATCTATACCACATTAGACAGACTTCCTTTCTGAGAAGGAAGGACCACAACAGAAAATATTAAAAGTACTTACAGGAAAAAAAGTAAAATCAAAGGTGTAGTCCTATAGCATCTTTTTTTCATGACAGTTTTTTCCAAATGAATATCCAGTCTCAGTCATCACCAATTATATGGCAAAAACAGATTTGTCCCTGTTACTGGATATGTCTATATGTAATCACAGGAAGGAACATGTCAGCAGCCTCTAGCCTGACACACATGCACCACCTCCTATCCTGTGACAGGGAGAATTATCACATAAAAAAACATGCAATGTAAGTCACATTCAACCACATAAGGGGAGAAAAGGCTGCAACACATGGTCTGAGGAAGTCTCTGAGCTATCCAAAAGGCTAGCACTATGGTGTTAAAGCCATGAGTGCTAAGAAAACCATCCTACTATGGTAATAGAGGCAGAAGTGTTGTCAATTTCAGCACTGGATTTATCTACCCTCAATGATTAAACAAGGATCCACACCAGAGGTGACCAACCTTCTGCTGGGAGTTCCAAAAATCTTCGTGGCTCTTAAGCCCCTAATCATATACCTGGGATGTATATTGGTAAGCAGAGGGGAAGTGGAGCCTCTGGCACAGTTCCAGGGGGCAGACAGCTCTCACCTCTGAGCTCAAACTTCATTATCAGAAGATATAATAGGGCTGACTATGGGCTGTGCATCCCCAGGTGACATAGCAATATTGGAAAACATTTAAATAAAATACTCTTAACAACAGATTTACTAGACTCAAAACTCAAGTGCAAGGTCTGGAGAATTCCTTTAGGTGTGGTGGCCTTCCATCACCACTCTATGTAGTGAAGCAAGACAGGAAATCCACCCAAACTGCGCATCATGTCTCCCATTACCACGTATTATGCATCCTCATCTCAGATCAGAGTACACTCCTTATTCAGGCACTGGAATCATATCCTTCAGGGCACAACTCCATAACTTGCTCTTCTTACATCTGCTCTCTCTCAAGTAGGTATAAAAGTTGTCAGTACCCTTTTGTATTCTCTAAACTTTTATGTAAAAGGTTCGTGACAAGTCTCAACTTTGATTGTTTGCAGTATTCTCACTATGCTCATGAAGTACAAGAATGATTATGTGTGGCAAAATATCACATTGCTGTGAGAGTCCTAAGATATATGGGCAACAGAATTTTGCTCTGATATTTCAAAACACTGCAAATGCTGTGATACGAACATTAACCAGATGCAGAAAAATACGTATTATCCAGCCACCTTTTCACTTCAGCTCTATGGCTCAGGAAACTTCTCCGAACAATTATTTCACCTAGAGACCAGACTGACCTTTTCCCCTGCCTTCATTTTCATCAACTTTCATTTCTGATGGCATAACAGGACAAAAGCCAAAAGGACAAGCTAAAGCAAAAAGCACGCCTTTTTAATAGTTTCTTCATATATGACATGGCTGAAGGAATAAAACCCCCTCTTGAACACAGATGCAGCAGGCATGCTGATACATTATGCAAACCACAGCAAATAATTTATAACTTCCTGAAAGCACCTCATTTTAAACTGTACTGCCAGTGTAATGGCACAGTTT
The DNA here is from genome assembly GCA_013396755.1 of Sclerurus mexicanus. NCBI lineage: Eukaryota > Metazoa > Chordata > Aves > Passeriformes > Furnariidae > Sclerurus > Sclerurus mexicanus. The sequence goes on from VWZF01003842.1 coordinate 3,608,798, forward strand.
AAAATATGGATTTCAGTGAGCAAATCCTGATCTACATAGTAGGTTGATTGCAGAATCAAAAGAAAAACGGCTTAAAAAAATAATCCTCCATCACAAAAAAACCTTCTCCAGTTTAGGAATTCTTGCATAAACCTTGTCTGCTGTCATATTTTGCTCACTGAAAGTATTCACGCTCCATAAAAATGGATGCCGAGATTTCAAAACACAAACTTATTTCATTACAAATAAACACTAATATATAGCTGAACATATTTCAGCATTACCTTTCAATTAAAGGTCAAAGTAGTTACTTTCATCCTTCAGGAATAATATTTATGGAGCACACAAGAGTATTTCACTCTAGAATGGTACATAGACGTACTGGTGTGGTAAACAGCCTAACACACAGTTATGACAGATCACCTGAACCAAACTGTGCCAGAAGTTAGTTGGGGCATATAAATTAGTACAAACATGCACACAAGAGCTATACTGCAACAGATTTCATCTGATTACTATCAGCATGACTACTTCTGAATGAACAAACTCTTATTTTTTGCCAGAAAATTGGCAGAATAACAAAGCAGAAAATTACTAAAACAACAAAACCTGAAAATATTGTCTTGAATCAACTTCATAGCAGATGCAAATCTATATTTCCTTTTCCCAAACACATTTTATATTACATATGAACCCCATATTTATAGTGTACATATTGAAGTACAGGATTTATTTATACAGGCAGATTAGCAGACTTCAATTTAGTCACTGATATTAAAACAAAGTATTTATCCTGAATTCATTTGAATGAATCATGCATCCAACTGTTGAATAAGCTTTTTTAAATTTTGCACCAGGAAGACATTTAAAATGAATTTTGCCATACCCAGCATAATTCTTGCACTAATCCTCGTCGATACTTATATTAGAATTTACCACTGTAATAGCAATGTCTACATCTTTTCAGTTTTTCATGTAAAGCCGGTACATTATTCATAATTTCACTTTTGCTCTTTAGATTTACTAGACAAAACACTTTGACTAATTAAACCTGGATACCTACTGCATTTGACAGCTTGTAACTTGGGCTTCTTTAAGACCATTTGCTACTTACATTGTGGAAGAAATCATATAATTTAAAGATTTTAAGTAAGAAGCTGTTCCCTTTGGACTAGCCATGTCATTTATTACATAGCTGATTACTAATAAGGGTACATCTTTGGAGGATGTGTGGGGTGCATGTGTCTTTTATTCCTTTTTTCTTTTCCTCTTCAATAACATATACAAGATCCTTGCCCAGGCAATCCACATTGAAAGAAATAGACCCCTTGTGAATTCCCTGCATTAGTTACAGAATTAATCCATGTCTGGCAGGACACAATGTAAGTTTACTTTGGCTTAAACTTTATCAGCTGCAAGTATGCAGCAGTACATGAATGTTATGTTTCTAGAAGGAAATGTTTTCATTAATTTGCTGTTACTGAAACATATCTGTATTTGACTTATATAGGAAGTTCACATCTGGAAATATATATAAGATCATTTGTTATTAGTTAAGTTCTGTGATTACAATAGGGAAAAGCATTCAGACCTCCTAACTCCAGTATCTTCCTGTAAAAAAAAAAGTAAATACTATGAACATAGTCTTCTCTGACAAGAAACAACGATATATTGAAGTCTCTTCAATGCAACAGTAGTGGTTAATGGATACTCAACAGCGGGCATTTTTGTCAAGAAAAATAATAATAACAACCACCGTCACACTTAGATTCATACAAAACATCTTTCCCAGAACCTTAGAGCCTGGTTGCCATTCAGTTATTGATTTTGCAATCTATTCTGCATGTTGAGAAGGAAAACATAAATCTTTAACACATGAAAGTGGATGTACAGTCATAACGTGAAATATATAGGCTGTGATAACACGCTTGACTATCTACTGTACTTCAGTATTGTATTTCTTGCCATTCAGTGAAACCACTCAGAAAAGGAAAAAAATTAGAAAGCATTTAGTGATAGTTTTAGTTCTTGCATTTTAATTGTTTTACTGCTAAGCAACAATAAATACACAACAAAGATAAAAAATACCAAATCAGACATTGTTTCACATCTGCAGTACACTTTTCAAACTCCCGTAGTTGCTTTGTTAAAAATCTCCTCTTCTACTTGAATCACAAAGAGAATAATTTCCTACACATCAAGCTGGGTTGTCAAGTAAGCATCTTTCAGTATCGCCAGGCTTATTTAGTAATTTGTTATTCTTTCACCCCGATGTACTGCAATTTCAGAATCAATACATTTCTGGACTTAGTAGGCACTTAAAATGAATGGCTGAGTTTCCATACAGGAGATTGGGCTTGATTCATATTTCAATTTTAAAAAAAAACAAACCAAAACACCAAAATAAAACAAAACAAACAAAAACCACAAAGGAAAAACCCACAACAACAACAAAAAAACCCCAACAAAACAGTCTTGACAATGAGTCTTTGGAGTAAATATCCCCAAGATTCGTACCCCCTCCTCCAATTCTTTAAAAAAATGCTAATATGAATATTTTTATTCTATCCCCAGGCATTGTTTAAACTACTAATAGCATTGGTATCAGTTTACAGTAATTCCAGATTCCACATTTATGTTTTATAGTCTACCTCTATTGCTTTAATACTTAGATCAGAGTATTTAAATCACTACAAATGATAAAATCACTGTTCTATAAAGTTTTACTTTGTTATTTTTCCCACAAAGTAATTACACTAGAGAAACTAGGTGACTAACAGGTCTTCATGGATTGAAACCCCAAGAAAATAAAAACTTCATAGCTCCCTAAAACTCAAAGGCACATACTGAGCATCTCTGCTTCTTTCTAAAAAGACAAAACCCCAAAACCCCAACAAAAGAAAACATATAAACATACAGCCTGCATGAGTGATTGGCATAAATTTATTTATATTTGTATGTATAAAGTCTGTGCCGGTGGTTATTAAAGCAAGATCATTTTAAAAGCTCATTCATCTGTCCTTCTGAAATAAACCAAGTAGGCACACTTACAATTTACATCAAATGCTAGTCAGCAGTGCTTCCCAATTTTAAAAGATTTTTGCATAAGCTGCACAACATGTTCAGTGCCAAAGATATTTGTCACCAACTTGCATTGCTGTTGTCTTGCAGAAAAACATCTGATAATTCCACTGTATCTCACACACTGTTTTCTTGCTTGAAATACTGATCCCTACTAATTTCATCATCCTTTTTTAAACATTCTTTTCAGAGTAACAATGTAGATCTGGTGAAAAGTAAAGAGCTTCTTACCATTCTGATCCAATATTTTCCCCGACTCTGGAGTTCAGCAGCAAGGAGCTGTTGCTGTTGCACTGCTTACTAGAGACACCGGAGGCTTTGGAAGCAGAGAATGTTTTATGTGGTTAAAATGTATCACCACTGATTATATTTCAGTCTCTCAATTCCTAGCCTTGATGCTCTGGAAATCAGCCAATCCAAGCGATAAAGAGGTTTGTAACAAGAAGTTGCAGAATTTCCACAGCAAATGCTTCATGGAAATGTTTTGCTTCTTGATACTTGTTTTTTATATCCACTAAATGTTAAAATAAATCCTGGCTCCCTCTTCCCTCCTCCTCTTTTTTTTTTTTTTCCTCCCTTTTCCAAAATGAGATTCATATATTGTTCACAAGGGACTTTAGCACTTGCTAAAGCTAGGCACAGTGCAGAAAGGCATCATGCCAGATTCCACACACATTTCGGCCAAGATACCTGAATTTTGACTTGCAACACACCCTGTTATTCCAAACATAGATCTTCCTAAGCCAAAGCTCCTAACTGCCAAAACACACAGTGTTTTGTGAGTCAGCCAAGTGCCCCTTCAGATTAGCTAAGAGCATCTTTTATTTGCAATGTGGTTGCTCTTGTTGGCTTTTGTTTTGGTTTTTTTTTTTTTTGGTTGGTTGTTTTTTTTCTGTTTTTTTTTAAGTACTTTTTTTCCACAGTAAAGACAATTTCATTCCAAAGGGAGGAAATGATCATCTCACACTTCTGCTACCACCCCTCTCAAGAACATACACCATAGAAAATCTCTCTACAATGCTGTAACTACTCAGTTAATACTATAACCATCTCAGTGTTCTCAGTGACAACTCAGGATGCTGCTGTGCTTGGTGAGATAAAATAAAAAAAAATAAAAAAGAACAAAGTCCTGACTCCACGGGCCTTGCTATCAAATAACCCAATAAGAGATGACAGAAAAGGAGGCAGAGGGAACCTGGTCGATATTACTGGCTAGTTTAACAGGTACTTAAGAGTAATAACCAGCAACCTCACCATTTCCAAGATTTTTGGGTATCACATAAAGGAGTTTTAAAGAAAGGGTCATCAAAATGCTATGGAGACTAACTTAGAAATGCTCTCGAGAAGAAAGCATATTATTGTACTAAGAAAGCACAAGAATGAGCTTGGAATTTTAATGCATGGATGAAAGATGATGGAGAGATGCTTCTGCAATGACTGGTAGTTTATAAAGGGCTAGAAAAGTCAAGACCATGCTCTGTGCAGGGAGGGAAAAGCAAGAGAGATGCTTGTAGCTTTCTTCTATTTTCTTTGCAACAGGACACAATATTGATTTTCACTGAAACTGAATGGGTATGAAAGTGCAGGACTGACCTGAAGGAAGCAAAGAAAAGGATGCTGGACCAATTAGCAAGATTGTTTAACAGATGAAGAAGAGCCAGATGGAAGTAATGAATTTATTTTAAGAAACTACATAAAGAAATAAGATTTAATAATCAATAATACTGACAATGTTGTTTCTGAGGTTAGAGAAAGAACAAAGTAAAAAGTGACACATGCTATGGACATCATGGCATGATTAGGTTGTTTTCCAGAGTGACAAGGAAGCAGCAGTAGGGGAGTCTGCAGGGGGTCTGTTTTAGTCATGTTGAGCTATTGATATCTAGCTTAATAGCCACAAGAAACTATCTTTATTCCAGACCTTTATTCTTTATTCAGTCAGAACTAAAGCAATCCATTTGCAAGCCCTCAAAGACAAATTTGACTTGCATTTACAGATGAAATTATCTGGTGTAAAATAAAACGTCCATGGTTCAACCCCTAAGAACCATAGCAAGATGGAGTGGAAAGAGGCACTGAAAGAGTTATTAAGAAGGTACAAGGGAAAAAAACTAAGCAAAACAGGTTCTATGAAACAAGAGCGACAAAATTTCAGAAAGAAAAATAGACAACAGTATATGAGATAGCTTATAGGACAAAGAAAATCAGTGCAGAGCACTGGTTTCATTGTTTGACCAGAAAGCCACCTACAGATACTCTGTCCTGAGTAGCTTTGGTGGCATGGGGGGAGCAGGAGATGCACTGATTGGTAAATGCCCAGTGCCACACCAGAACTTCGGCAGAGACCATAAACAACTCATACAATCGTGTTAGTCCAACTGCTAATGGGAATTCTCATCAGAGAGGCTTGTAATATCACTGAGACCCAACAGACAGTTCTGTGAAATATTTGCAATCAATCAGGCTACTGAGCCTTGCTCTTTTTACAAATAAAAACTTTTCCAGCTGTCTGTGCAAAGCCTTGAAATTTATAAAATCCTTATATTCACAAAAGATATCTGCTGGGATAGTGATGAGAAGCAAATGCAAAGACACACAGCCAAGTCTTGCTCCTATATGTTTCTACACAAAATGTGTATGGGACAGGGTGGTATGGCCCTATGCATACATGGAAACAATTTTCAACTCTGCCTTTCAGTCAGGGAAGCCAGAATGCTTCCCTTTTTTACTGGAAATTATTTAATTAATTGAATGTATACACATTTCACAATGAATTCTGGCACAGACTTCTTACAATTAGAATAAACACCTCCCAAATTCAAGTGCAAGTATCATCTCCTACATTCAATTAAAAGACATTTCTATACAGAATAAACCCTATCATACACCTACACAGGCAGAAAAAAAAAATAATTCAAGAGAACTGCCTTATTTCAGCATTAGGACTCTTCAAAACAAAGCCACCTTTTCCATTTACTTCTAGCTCCTTCCAACACACACAGAGAAAAAGAAGTGCCCACCAAGGCAAAGAATTATTTTCTGATATAACCGCAGAAGTTTAAATGTGAACTGTGACATCTACATAAACCTTAAGGATTAAATACTTCTCCCCGCCCCCCCCCTCCCCCTTCAATTCTTAAAGGATCCACAAGCAATGGGAGCTTAAATTTCCTGGACAGGCCTAGATTTTCACATTTTTATGAGGAAACCATCTTCCTCCCAAGTTTGAGTTAAAACCCTTCATTTAATCCTTTCTGGCTGGTTACAACCCTACGGCCACACTTTAACCCTCTCAGCAGATTAACTGTCATGATGAGCCCCATGTTTCAGAGGCTATTTCAAAAATAGAAAGAAAGCTCTCAAGGGCATCTGATCACATTCTTTAGGCCTCTGTAGAAATGTAGCTAGTAGGTCACATAGTTTAAACACTAAGTTGGACAGTTTTTCTTGAGCAATGGCATAAGGATGCCCTTGTTGAATGCTTTAAATGATCAAGGAATGCACAGTGAGGCTGAAAAACTGAAGTTGGATTAATAGTAGTCTGCATTTCATGATGAAAATAGATTAGATCTGGCAATACAAGGTATTTTACACTAGAGCCCTCAATCTGCAGCAACTGAACAGTTATATTGAGTGGTATCAAAGCAACTGAAGTTTTGTATTGGTAGAATTTCTTTTATTTTGGCATTTGATTGTTTTCTGAGGAAAAGATGAAAACATAATTTCAATTTTTTATTAAATGAAAAATCCTAATAAATGTAAAGGCAAAACTGTTGAGTCATTTTGGATTTGCCTGTAGATGCCACAAAACCTCAGGAACATGCAGTTATGGCTCTCATGGGACATTCTGTAAGCCTGTCCAAATTGTCCCTAGCATTATGAAGCACCATCTCTTCCCATTACTTGCAAAAAATAATGAAAGTATCTTTGAACAATTTGCTCTAAATAGTTAAAAATAAATCACACCCTTAATAAGTAACAAGAGAAAAAATGCAATGTTATTTGATGCCACAGAATTAAGATAAACAAGATTACAGATATCTGCAGGAATTCTGTAAGTCAGCAAACCAAGAGACACAAAACCTCAAAGACATCTACACAAAACAAGAAATTTATCAATAAAAGTCTTTGAATTTTTAAATAATTTTGTATTTCACAGAAGATCTTTTTCTCCAAAATCTTCACTCTCCAAAAAGGCCTAAATCCATGGTGATATCTGGGATCTATGCAGAATAATAACATGCACTTTCTCATTTTAAGGATATTCCATTTCATCAGGAATGGGAAAGCAAGAAAGCAGGGCAGACCAAAATAAGCCTTTTCAAGATCTTAAGGCACCAAAGTAGCTTAAAATCTGAGCTCAAATATTTTCAGTACAGAGTTTAGCCTGCCTTAGCCAGATGAACTTGAACAACAGAATTCTGAATTTTATTGTTAAAGGCTTAGAGCAAACAGAAATACTCTTTAAAAAGCACAGTGATAAGAGGCAGGTGGCTATGCAAGACAGGAGAATGGATACGGCAGCAAATATGCCTGGCAGATGAGCCACAAGACCACTCTGTGGAGCAAAAACCATAGCCCTATTTTATTTTACTGTGGCATTTCTTTCATAGAACAAATATGAAATGCATGTTCATAAAACAGCACCTCAGACAGAACCTCTTCTGTTTGCTTGGGTCTTTTCACCGGGCCCATTATTTCAAGTTAACCTCTCTTCAACATCCTGTTGTATATCTTGGCTGTCACTATCTCAGCTGTTTGTTGGGTTTTTTTTCCAGAATCAAGTTGTTTTTTCCTGAAAATATAAGTCCCTATCCAGCATTGCTATAAAGTGGCATGTCCAAAGTGCACTCTGAGTGCAAACTGGTAAATCTACAGGCTAAAAAAGTCAACTGAACACATGCTGAGAAACACAAAAATTCTCGATTCTTTCAAAAATCTAAGGAACCCCAAAGCCAAATAACACAACTGTAAATGCCAGTATTAGCTCTTCATTGTTCATTAGTTTCATTAGTAACATACAAAAGCAACCGAATTTACAGGGAAAAAAATAAGTTACTGGGAAAAAAAAGAGAGAGAGAGGAAAGAGGGAAGAGAGCTGGTGGATGGCAAGGGGTGGTCTGGAAAGAGAGGGGCAGAACAACAAAGTATCTCAATCCGTTCCCTCTTCAAGGCTTGCTGCATCTACAAATCAATAGCTAGAACAAAAAACAACAACCAACACCACCAAAAATCAAAGACATCACCACCTAATCTGTTACACTTCCACAAAGACAGCAGTGTTTCACCTTGCAAGAAGCTTTACCAAAATCTCAGGTATAAGTCACATCCTGAAGCCCTCTCATTCATACAATCCATACATTAATGTCAATGAAACTTTCCAGTGGTAAAGCCCTATTCTTCAAGAAGACATATAAAAGCACATCCTCAAATACTTTAAATAATGTTCTGAAGCAGAAAGACAATTATGAAGTTCTACTGGCCTTGGAGGAAAGAAAACTTTTAACCAGAATTCTACTTGTAGAGATTTGGACCTCACACCAATAGAATGTAATTTCAAATCGGTGGAAATACATTCAGATCTTATGAAACTGGTACAGCATCTACAGAATAGAAGAGGCTACTTACCAATTAAGACTCTGCTCAAGCAGTAGCCAAAGACTGCAACATGGCCCTGAATGTTTAGCATTACCCAGCCCTAAACAGATGTGCCAGTTCATAGATCATAATTGGAGCTGCTGTCAGCTATTTAAATGGGCAGCATCAATACACAGAGAATGATAGGTTTTCATTGTTATCCAGACCAACCATTGCTTATAACTTTCAAAGAAATATTTTCCTGTTATTTCATGAAGAGCTGAAAGTGTAAGTTAGAGGTAAGAAATTCCATCACATTTTCTATAAAAAAGCCCAAAAATGAGAGACGGAGAGAGAGAGAGAGTGAGAGAGCCTTCTTATCTATCAGTTGCAGCTCAAAAAACATATGAGTGCTGCCTCCCAGAGTCCAGCTGCCTGGAAACAATTCTTTCTATTTTGCTGTGGTACACTGATTCAGCTGCCAGGAAAATCTCCAAGGGCAGTGAAACAATAACTAGATTCTCTGTTTCTGCCAACCACTGTGCCGTGGGGGTTGCACCAGACCACCCCAGCTCAAGCTATGAACAGACCTAGGCCTCTGTGTTGCCTAAACAGCAGAGACAGGTATCTTCAAAATGGAGCTGAATTCATATTTCTCTCTCTCTCTCTCTCTCATATGCACAGGAATCCCTGCCTGCACAACCTCATGATGGAAAACACAGTTAAGACCCTCTCTATTCACGGGTCCCAAGAATGCTGCACGGAGACTGCCTCCCACTACTCTTCCACTTGGAGCAGCCAGATGGGCTCTAAGAGCCTCTTCAGCACTCCGGGGAGATGGCTGGGGGAAGAGATGCACAGGAGTGAGATGCAGAGGTACACTGAGAGGGTGGGCAGCTTCCACTGCCTGCCACCGATGCCAACAGAGGCAACGCCACTGCTTCTGTGCATGCTGCTGCAAACGACTCAGAGCAGCACGGCATTTCTTGATCTAACCACTGAAATTGCCGTAGGCTGTAATCACATTCTAAAGCAAAAAGCAGATGTTAAAGGAGTCCCACTTAAAGAAGTACAGAGTATTTTGAGCACTGATCAGAGATCACTATTTAGCAAGTTTGCATCATACTTCCATTGCAAAGTAACTCAAGAGATGTTTCCTAAAGAAAAAAAAAAAAGCACAAACACAAAGCATCGCGTCTTTTCATCGTTAGTGAAGACGGGACACAGCCCTTAAATACTGAAAGTTCAACACGTATAACTCGGGGAAAACTGAGAAACACGGCCACCAGGGCAGCGTCCATCCCATAAGTCCCACGGCTGAGCGGACACCTGCCCGTATCCGGAGCGGGAAAGAGGAAGGCAGGGGCGGCACCAGCTCCCGGCGCCGCCAGGGGGCGCTGCAGCACCGCGCGGGCCCCGCCGCGGCACGGGCAGCGAGCGACTCTGCCACACCACCAGGATCGTCCCGGGCAAACTAATCCAGAATGGCCACGATAGGTGCTGCTCAGCGCTCACTGAACTGGATCTTTTATAGAAAGCACCTGCGTAATGTATACACTATAAATAGCCAGCTAGTATTTGGCCTCCTCCGTAACAACATTAGCTGCGTTGATATAATTCCGTTTTGTTTCCATGCGAAATTACACTCGAATATAATTTTACTGGACTATAAAATACGTTTCATTCTGCTGCGGTACTCTGCATAACGCCAGTAGGCATTACCAATAGCTTAATTAATACCAATAACTTAATACCAATAACTTAATGAATATCAATAACTTTGGTAGAAGAGGAAAGAAATGGCAAAAAGATCACAAGTGCTACCATTAAGCTAAGAATAGTTGGATACAGAAGTAGAGAAATGGAGCACTCTCCAGGAATATCTTCAGGGCTTTGTGTGACCTCGGGGTTACAACAGATGAAGGTGATCTACATCTTTTGGGCTTCCTTGATCATGATGCCCCTCCAAAACTGTCCTCAGAAAGCTGAAGCCTGATACACAGGCTAGAGATGGATGGCTCTGGAAAAGTCCAGATGAAATTCAGAGGCACAGCAGAGTACTACTGCAAAGTCATATGGATGAGAAAATACTCAGAAAGGCATTGGATGGCTAAGGCTCACATTCCCATGTGATACAGTACCGTGACAGACATGGTGTCACAATCCCAAGCAACAGGGTCAGGAGAGTGCCAAAACTATTCCAGTGTAAAAAGCTCAGTGAGAAATATAACCTACTTTAAAAATCAACACGAGTCTCCCCAACTGGTTCTCAAGGAAGGGACTGATCCTGAGAAAGAAATTAATAGTAGCTGAACAGCAGCAGCATTTATTTAGGTACCAGACACTATGGAGCAGGTGGTACTGATGAAACCCACTTCCAAATGAAGAGTCATGAGCAAGAAATCAAGCAGGCAAATGACTGCTACAGATTTGTGAAAACTTGAGAAGTGTAGGTGTACACAACACACATCTCCAGCACAAGCTGAACAAAAAATGGTCCTGCACAGTGCTGGAAGACATATGCAAGATCTGTACTCCCTTTACCTGACAGCATTTTGTGAAAAGACACAGCAAGTGGTCAGATAGCTGAACAGAAACAATCTCTGAAAATGACAGAACATTTGAAAAACTGATCATAGCAGTGGATGACAATCTGGCCCACTTGCAGCTAAGAATACAAGAAAGAAGGAAGAGCTGATTTTAGTGGCAAGGTCTTTGAATAGCTTCTCAAAAAACTGCACAAGCTTCTGAACTAAATTCCTTAACCAAAACACTAACCATGTTGGAAAAAGGAAAAAAGTGATTTAAGGGATGGACTGTTTCCTTAAAAGACAGAGGGACAGTGCAGCTGAGCATTTACCCTAAACTAACAATGGCCAAATATAGTGAGATCAACAGAAAAAGCCTTTCACTCATTTTACCAAGTTTAAAAGCAGTCCATTTCACAAAGGATCCCAAGATGGAGTATTCCCTGTCCTCAGCGGTAAGAGGCTCCTACCTATGAAAAAGTGAAGTAAAACATCTTACAATAAACTCTGTAAATCCATGTTTTTAAAACAAAAGAAATTTCTGAGAAAGAACAGGTTATCTCACTCTGGAGACTGAATGGACACAAATGCCAATCCACAATGGCCAAAAGCTTCTAAGTAAATACACATATAAATCAGAATGCCAACCTGCTGTCATACAGCTAATTTTGACCAGGCACACAAAACAGGTGCCTAGAGAGCAACATTGCTTCTAACTGCAGGTCTGCAAATGATTTATACTTACATAAACCATTGTGGTGGGATGACCCTTGTCAGAAGACAAACATCCAAACAGCTGCTCACTCACTTCCTCCCACTCAATGGCACACAGGAGAGAAAAGGAAGAACAAAGCTAGGAAACTTGTAGATAAATAAAGACAGCTTAACAAGTGAAGGAAAGAGGGGACATAACACCTCCAAACCAGCAAGTAACTCAAAGGAAATCACTCACTACGTCCCACAAGCAGCAGACTGATGCCCACTCTTCAAGCAATGACCGCCACAAAAGCCACTCACGCCCTCCTTCTTCTACTTCCAGTTTTTATTGCCAAGTAAGCAGTCCCAGCTGTATCCCCTCCCAACCCACCTACTTTCCTACTCAATCTGAGGGGCAAAGGAGAAAGAAAGGCATTTGTGCTGTGCAAGCACTGTTCAGCAATAGCCAGTTAGAGCATTATCAACACTGTTTTAGTCATGTATCCAAAACACAGTACCATACAACAGAGTGAAGAAAATTAACTGCATCCCAGTTGAACACAGTACAAATATTTTGCAACAAAGCTGACTGTCATGACAGGATACCGGAAAAAGGGAGCAGTCTGGATAACATGGACATCTTCATGTCCTTGCAAGGTCTTAACATGAGAATGTTGCAATCTGCCTGAAGCCACCATAGATGGAGTTGATGTTAACTCAAAAGACACTACAGAGAAATAAACTATTAAATCAGATATAACTTAACTCATGAACATTCTCAGCCTTGCTCTTTTGTAGCCAAACCATTGCTTGCTTCTCAAATGAGATGTTTCTAGTGATTGCCTGCAGTCAGCTGGTAAGAGGACATCAATAGCTACAGTTAGGAAAGAAAAGTGAGAAACAGCTGATCAATAAGGCAGCAAAGAACTTGAAACCAAAATCAAGGCTGCCTGACTTCTCTGAAAACATCTTACAGATGGAAGGCAATCACTGCCTGCAAGGCTGTGTCTTTCAGACTAGCAGGAAGTGATTGGAGGGTGAAATAGTGGTTCAGTAGCAAAGTTAAAAGCACTGTACACTGAAGAGACAGAACAAGAATATACTGTGCCTGCTGCATACAGTCATTCTACTACACCGGCAGAGGAAGAAAGGAATAATACGCATTTACAGTCATTCAGATGAATACTTGCATTTTTGCAGTGTAGCTGAAAGCTATTGTTCAGAAATTTAATGCCAGGTAATGAGTAACTAATGGTAATGAATTTATTACCAGTCAAGCTGAACTGAAAGCACAGCTTAAGTTAATTAATGGCTTAATCATCTAATGATTTTAAGGCATCCAGAGATATTTAAGGCCCAGGTATCCTTCCTGGCCAAAGTCTTTGCTGCCACATCACATACACAGTCTCAGTAGTTTACTGTGTTTCACTTGTTGCTATGTACCAATTGTTTACACAACTGAAAAATATGAGCTTGATGAGACTCAGAGTGACCTGTCAGGAAAACAAAAATCACTTTTGAAAAACTAAGGACTGAGGAACACAGAGAGGGAATACCACACATTGCAGAATTATGTCTTAATCTCTCCTTTCTTCCTTTGGGAAATGTCTCTTCAGGTGGCAAAACCAATACACACATCTCTATTTAAGAAGCCTTGATGCTATTTGCTTACCTGCAAAACACTAATAACGAGCTTTCCCAGGTGACGCACAAAATTCTGCAGAGCAATGGCCAACTCATCTCTGAAGTTTTAAAACTAAATCACAGCACTACTGCTTTCCACTATTGACTTACATAGCTAGTGCATTCCTGAAGAGGCTGTTTAATACTACTGTGAATAATTACTGTATTTCAAAATGCAGAGAAAAGAAAATCACATCTGAACACAAAGAAGAATGACTTGAAAAATATTACATAGCAAATATGTATCAGCCATGTTGAATGCCTATTTTTGCCAGATCAAAAGTTTTTGACTGAAGCTAGGAACAGCAGGCAATTTTCACCTGTGTACAAAACAGGGGTCGCAAAGAAACTGTAAACCAGAAAACTAATCAGGAATGAAAACCAGATAAAAGTACTGGAAGATTCTGCCCTGACGACGTGCCAAAAATATGACTTCTAAATATAACAGTGTACTAAACAGAAAGAGTAGAATCCAGCAGTGCTCTCCACACTACATTTGTTGAGTGTTGTAATCTTTTCAGCCTCCTCTGGATAAGCTTCAGTAGGAACAGACGCAAATAACTCACACAAGGAGCTCAAGAATCCACAAGTCAGACATCTGAGTAGTAAGAACATGGTTGGAAACACCTCCACATTGCAGCTGGTTGCCACACACAGTGCTTTACAGCACAGAGAAGCCTGTCTTAAAAAGCTTTGCTGCATCCTCAGACACACAGCTCTTCTTGAATAAAGAACCTGAAAGATCCAATGCTCAAATTTAATTGTTAAATCAATTAAAATTCTTTAACAAAACACTTCCTACCTCAGTAGGTCTCCTATGGGGGGAAGAGAGTGGGAAACATAACTATTTCTGATATTTACAAGAATTAAACGTAACATTTCTGCAGCCAACAAGCTTCCTGTGTATATAAATTTCCCTAAGATAGTATCAGACTTTGAATCTGCTATAAATAATTTGACCACTAATTGGAGACAAAGCCACAGCGTGTCCACATAGTTTACAGGCACTATTAAAAACCATGAATCAGCCTAGTTTGAGTTGCAACTTTCATTCCACGGATCTAAGTATTTGATTTTTTTCATTTGTTTAGTCTTTAAAATTAAATAAAATACATTTGGCTTGTATTCTGATCTCTTAATATCTGAAGGGAATTGTTGACACCACTTTGACATTGTCTCTTTGTTTCTCTCAAAATAATGTAGTTCATTACTTTATGAAAACCAGTGTCTCAGAAAAGAAAGTTATATTTGGATATACTCCCCTTGGAAATCTCTTCTGACCACTCTTCAGAAGGCTGTTTTCAAAACTTCATTGAGCTCTCTGAACAAGCAAGAACGTCCAGCTAATTTAGTCCAAATTTAAGAAGGAAATTGAATATATTTGTATGAAAAAACCCTGAAACCAGACCCTCCCCAAATCAAGGATCAGAGCTTCAATCCCATCAAGAGATACGTTAAGGTATACTATGCAAATAGAAACTCTACTTTTTGTTCCTGAAGAGTTCATTTTTGGCTACATGATGAGTATCTCTTAATTAGTATTTTAGATTGCTTCAAGAGTGTACTTTTGTAAATACACAAGTCTCCTGACTATCTTTGTCTTGCACTGGATCCCAAGGAGCAGGGAACAAACCTTTTCAAGACAGATAAATATTTAACAATATTTTAAAAAAGAAGAAAATGTCATCAAGTTATAAAAAATCTCATATCTCTTCTGATGCTTGGAATCTGACCTCTGGTCAGGGCATGGCCCAATGCACTCATCTTTGCTGTGGAGAGATTCACCAATCCTATGTTCACTTGCACAAGGTTTTTCTTAAAATACAGATTGATCTATCACTGAAAGCAATCAAGTCTGGAATATGGACTCAACTTTGAAGAGCACCTTGGTGGGAGACCCTATTACTCTTTTCTCATTAGTAAACCAACAGTTCCTGGCAACAGGAACATATAAGATTTGCACATGGATTAAACACACAACTCAAGTAGATAGCACTCACCTGTATTCTTGCCAGGGAGATATACATCTGGATTTATTGTGATACAGATTACTAACTCCTTCTGCAATAGTCTTCTGGGCCAGTCACCATAACCCCTACTTCAATTTGTTTCACAGAGTGAAAGCTGGGTTAAACCCACACAAGCATTGCAGGAGTGCAACTAATACTCAAAAACCTCTGTGGGAAACTGCAGCGGGCTGCAGATCCCTTGACGGAGCAAGAAGAATTTGACCTTGGCCAGATTGTTGTGTGCCCGTGAAGATAAACAACTCACAGAGACTGAGAACCCACGAGAAGTGTAAGATAAGAAACCTGGACGAGTTTGTACAGACAGTAGTTTGTGACTATGGCCAATAGGTGATTGTTTGTGTATAATGAGCACCAATAATGTTAAGTGCACATACACTTAGGAAATATATAAAAGTGTGTGGAAAAAAATATAGAGATATATAATAAAAGAAAGTTTCACTTTTATCTGTTCGGGATCTTCACCTGCTTTTTATCGTCCGTCCCATCAACGACAAACCTCTATTAGGTGTTCAGTCAATGGACCTGTAAAAGTGTAAGTCCTATTTAAACTTCCCAAACATGTATAGCATGGAGACTCAGCCTTAGCACCAACTATGCTTGCTTTAAAGATCTGCTTATATTGCCCTTTACTATTTGTTATTGTAGACATGGTCTGTGCAAGCGCCAAGGTGCCAGGGCCAGATGGAAACTGAGCGCAGTGTGCCTCATCTTACAGACACTCACAATAAAGAAAGACAAGCCCAAAAATGAAATATAGTGGGTAAGACATGAATCTAGGAGTTAGAGAACTAATTTACATCCAAACCCAAAAAACTGAGCAAGACAAATTGCCATTCTCTGCCTTTATTTCACCTTAGCCTTCATGGGAAGGCCTGCCTCTCACTGCATTTACATGGCACACTGCACAAAAGGCCCTAATCTCAGTACAGAACTCTAATCCACACTGTTATACAGTATGCTGCTAAAAATATAAAGGTGACCCCCGACTTTCTCTATATGCTTTCACATAAATAATTTCATTTCTGTGGGATTAGGATGAATCAATATTGTGGTCATAAATTAAGACTGTGTCACACAGCGAGCCTGGAACCTGGGCAACTTTGTCTCTATGATCTGTGAAGCCAGTCCAAACCTCTAAATGCATTTGAAAGGTAACCTCATAGCCAAGTCCCTCCATCTTCACTGCTACCACAACTGCAAAACTGATGATAGATGCCTATGTCTTCACATTTTGAGTGGGTCCAACACATGTTGACTACTCAGTTTGAACCAAAACAACTTTTGCAGTTAAATAAAAAACACAAAACAACTTCACCAGAATAAGCAGATGCTCCAGTGTTATACTTCACATTTTCCAACCATTGAATACATATTGAATATTATATAAAGTGGCTATTTCAGTTTCCTGAGCCAAGAGGCTTTTCTTACTGTGGAGGTAAAGTGAATAATCTGAGACTGTTCAGATTCTCTTTTTATCCAAAATAAAGACATTGTTTTCATACCTTTCTACAAATATTTGTAACATTATCCTTTGGACATCAAACACAACAGACTGCTAAACTCTGTATTATGCACAAATATATTTAACAAGCATTTAAAAAAAAAAAAAGGTATAACTGTATCCTTAAAAAAGGCAGAAAGAACAAGGAAGCCTGCAAACTGAATTAGTCTGATGGCATTACTAAATGAGACAAGAATGGTTGTTTTTGTTTTAACCTGCATAAGTGCCTGCACGGAGGTGTAAAACAAATCATTACCCTTCAATGAAAAAAAATTGAAACAAAAACGGAACAGCAACAAAAGTGAAAAACCAACCTTTCTGTAACAGAAGCTTGACAAGAATGAACATAAAATGGGTGTTAGATAGACTTTGTAAGGAAAGCATACTTGTTACAGTCTGTCACCCAAGACAGTCAATCATTCTATGAATTACTGTATTCATAGATTTTTACCTAGTCTCTACCTTATCTTACTTAGACAAAACCTACAATTGCTGATTGATAACAATACATTTTATCCACAAAGTTGCCTTTTCAGCATTTATCTTACTGAAAAATGTTGACCCAATGACTCTGATTTTCTGAAAAACTGAAACAATTAAATCTTCTCTCTGAAGAACAGGAGTGAAGCCATCACAAAGCTTTCTTGAATATTGCCTGATTTATACTGTCCCTCACCTACTGCACAACAACTACCTATTCTGGAGCACTCCAAGCCTTCAGGCACTCAAAATACTGCGACCCCAGCTGGCAAGCAGTGCAGAATGTAAACCTGACTAATTCAAGGTAGGTGTTAGAAAGAGGTGGTAGGATGGCAGGACAGTTAATCTTGCTATCTATCTTTATTTTATTTTTAAAATCATAAATTAGTACTTGCTTGCTTTAGCGTGCAGACTCACAGAAGTGTAAAAGTACTTAGAACTATATGCCTTACTTGCACCATTTTTCTAATTTTTATTTTAAATGAAAACAAAGATAACATTCATTTTCTTAAAAAAGATCATATAATTATGTGAGGTCTCTAGGCTACAGCCTTATGTAAAACGCAGCTTTCTGTTATTATGAAGTGTTCCCTTTTAATAGAGGGGAGAAAGGTATACTATAAGTATAGCACTACTCATTCATGTTTAAATAGAAAAAAGAAAAGAAAAAACAACAAAAAAATCCAAACCAAAAAATAAGAACAAACGTAAAAAACACATCACCCCAAAGTCCCAAGCTGTCATAATATGACACATTTCTAAAGAAAAGGACTCCATTTCAAACTATGCCAAACTAAAGAGCAAGTCAGTATCTGTGCTGAATATAATCTTAAAAATGAAGCACAGTCTAAGAGCCTCAACACAGAAAAACACATTAACAGGAAGAGTGAGCTTACTTTGTTTTCTAAGAAACAATTTGCACACCTGCTTTATTTCAAAATCCTAATATAATTATACTGCAGGCTACATTTGCGTACAGGAGGCAGCAGTTTCTTTGAACTGAAGTTCTTTAGCTTATTTCAAGATAAAACAGTAAAACCAAGCGTAAAAAAAATAGTAATAAATGTATCGGCAACAAATATGTGACTCTTAATCTTCTGTTCAGTCTTGGGTTTTGTGATTTACTTAGAAGAGAGACATATTTCATGGGCATGCTTCCAACTATCCAATTATTAAATGCATACTATTGTAAGAGTTGACAGAATGTATATACATTATCTTATTACACTATTTCTCCTCTTTTCCATTTCCCAGCAAAGCAACCTTTACTTTCTCAGAAAATACACCTATTACATATACTTTTGTTAAGTGATCTTCTATCAGTGCAACAGCTAATTGCTCATAGGTCTCTGTGCTACATTGTTTGCATATGCAGGTTACAATTTAAAGAAAAAATATATTTTATAAAGTTACAGAGAAATGTAACCAAATATGTTAATAACTATCTCTCAATGGCCAGCTGGCTTAAATAATTACTCCAGTGACTTGAGAAAAATGAAAACTGGTGATTTAGTTTTATAGATTTGTTCAAGAATAAACAGGTTTGGTACTTGATCTTTCACAATATCCTGGAAAATCCTCATAGGGAATCTGATGAAATATGGGCTGGATAAGCAGATAGTGAGGTGGATTGAAAACTGGCTGAAGTGCCAGGCCCAGAGTGTGGTGATGTGAATGATGGGGCAGAGTGTATCTTCAGCAAGCCTGAAGATGATACAGAACTGGGAGGAGTGGCTGATATGCCTGAGGGTTGTGCTGCCATCCAGATGGACCTTGACAGCCTCGAGAAATCGGTCGACCAGAATTTCATTATGTTCAACAAAAGGAAATGCAAAATCCTGCACCTTTAGAAGAATAACCCTCACACTACATGTATCAGCATATCCTGGAGGCACTCAGCTGGAAAGCAGCTTTGCAGAAGAGGCCCTGGGGATTCTGGGTGACACCAAGGGGAATATGCCCAGGTAGCAAACAAGACCAATGGTATCCTGGTCTCCATCAGAAGGAGGACTGCCAGCAGGTCAAGAGTGGCGATCCTGCTGATCTACTCAGCCCTGGTTAGGCCACAGCTGCACTGCTGTGTCCAGTTCCGGGCTCCCTAGGACAACAAACATGGAGCTACTGGAGAGAGTTAAGCAAAGGGCCATGAAGATACTTAAGGGAGTTCATCAGTATGTGCAAATATCTGAAGAGAAGATGTAAAGGCAATGGAGACAGACTCTCAGTGGTGTCCAGTGACAAGTCGATGGGCACAAACTGAAATGCAGGACATACTGTCTGAACATCAGGAAATGCTTTTTTAATGTGCCCAGGTGAGTTGAGTCAGGGTGCCCAGAGAGGTTAAGGAGTCTCCATCCTTGGAGATAATCCAAAGCTGTCTAGACATGGTCCTGAACAGCCTGTTCGAGGTGTTCCTGCATATGGTTTGGAAAAGACGATCTCCAGAGGTCCCTTCCAAACTCAGCCAGTCTATGAAGGCAAAGCAGTGAGTTTACCTGAAGGAGCTTCTTTCTTCCCTGATCTGTTTTCTGGTTTTTCCTCACAATTTTCTTCTTTGGGTATTTATGTGAAAGATAGCTAGGAAAAAAATCTAGTTTATTTTATGCTGTAGATTCTGAGAGGAAATACGCATGTACATTGCTTATGTTCAGTATTTTCCTAATTTGATATTAAAATAGAGACCACCTCACAGGTTTGTGGGTTTTGTTTGTTTTCCTCAAGCATAATGAAGAACAGGAATTAAAATGCTTCTGAATTTTTCTGTTTGTGGAGAAATCCACTTTTTTTAAAAATGGCCTGGCTTAATTAACAGCTTTTCATTTTTACATCTTTTCTATCTAGTATTATGAAGACTATATACCATGGAAGCAATTTTTAGAATATCTATTTTATCTGCATATCCACATTTCTTGACATAATTCTTTTATTCCAGTGTCTCCAATTACATCTTGCACTGTTTATCCAAATGTCTGAGGATAAGCTCTCCTAGCTGTGAGAAGCTATGGCCACACTGTGCATACTCTTTGCAGAGTATGCAAAGAGCAATAAATGCTATAAAAGTTATAAGAATATGTGTGTCTTGTGTGCCTATGTTTTAATAAGTGCACTCCTTAAAGGAGACAGATAAGAAGCACTTTCCATGGGAAATTAAGTGACTGGTAAGTAATATTATGAATTTGTACTAGCAATACAAATTTAATCAAAAAAGTCCTACAACACATGCCTGAAAGTTTTACCCTCCCTGAAAGTAAACAATAGCTAAATCAGTATGGTAGAAGACTGAAGACAAGAAAAATGAAGTTGCCTAAAATCATATTACGGCACTCTGAAGCAGATGTTATGAATTGTTGGTATTAATATTGCCTTTGAAAACCAGGACCTAGACTGTCCCTGAGCTCAAATTCACCCTGAAGCTAAACAAAAGCCCTTGTTTAGACAAACAAGCCTAAGAAGGAGCCCTAGCAAGATGCTGAGATGTAATATGATAGCATTTAAACTTTCACCTCTCAAGAACACAATGGTATGCTTCAGTTTGCTCTTGGCTCCAAGCTCTGCAAGGCAGGGAGGACGCATCTTGTAAATTCAAGAACTTCCAAGGAAGTCAGAGTCCTACCTCAGAAGCCAATTGGCAGGTCTACAGAAATAATCTAGTCTTGTAATTTTGGGAACTGTTTTCTCTGTAATGCTTTGGATTAGAGTAAGTAGAATTCTACTTCATGAAAGCTAACTGCATAATGGTTAATGTTGATATTGACATGGAACAAACAGGTAATTGAAGTAATCTGTCCTCAAATATTACTGTGTATTGCAACAGTGTGCAGCATTGGGTCACTGCCACCTAGGCTGCTACTCTGAAAAAGACAGAGACTTACAAGGCATACTCTGTAAAAGGTTACGAAGAAGTCAAATACATCTCTAAAGATGCCGCATTGCTTTGCATTTTACTCAACCCGAGTGTTACACTTCAGATCAGTTATTATGGGGTCAGAACCACCTTGTGGGGGGTGCATGTGTGTGTGTGGAGGGGGCAGGGATGGGTCAAACATCAGGGAGGTGGGGTGGCATCATATCCCTCTTGGCAGGGTCTGAAGCCCACACAGGGAAGTGTTGGAGCAGCTGTTAGTCACAAACAGCCCAGGAAAGTGATAACATCCCACACCTCCTGGAGCCCCTGACCCAGCTTGGATTGGCAGGGTCAGTGAGAACACTGCCCTCACCCTAGCCTGGGACCCCAGAGTGGCCAGGGGCGTCAGAGACCCCACATGGGGGATTTGGCCATGGAGACCAGAGCAGGTAAAACCAGAGGTATATGTGTGCCATGTATCATGACCCTGGCATGCGGACATGTGAGAGCTGGTCTTCAAAAAGTTTCAGTGGCAGCTACCTCTCCCTCTTTCCTTGCTCCCTCTGCTTTTTTTCCTTTGCTCCTTTCTTGATGCTTTGGGTGGCTTGGAGCTGGAGGGATTAGATTTGACTTAAGTGTTGTGAATTGATTGAATATTGACTTGGGTGTTATAGATTAATATGTGCTGAGCTAGTATTGTGGTGAAACATTTTGTCTAGCTTGTGTAGTGCCCTTTTTGAATCTTTGCCAAGTTCCCTTATTTTCTCTCCTAAATTAATAAAAAATACCCCTTGGGAACAAGTCCGTGGCTTATTCTTTTGATGTTCTCTCAAGGTATTAAAGAACCCTATATGTATATATTAAAGTAAAACTCCTAGCTAAGCACATGAGCCCACAGCTCATGTTACACCGACTATATCAACCATCAACAGGGAGGTTTCTGACCAACTCCTCTCCTCACATTCCCCGCTCCTTTCCCTTCATCAAATTTGGCTTACCTTGCAGCAACATGACTGCTAGATTAGTTCACCTATCTGAAAGAAAGTAAGCAGTTCCATTTGGGAAGAAAGCTAAGTACATTTTCTGTAAAAATCAGCAAGTTGATCAGCTTAGCCTCTTGTCACATGATCACTAGAAGCAACACAAGGAAGATGGCTGACCCCATTTCAATATCAACTTGCAGATGAGACATGCATAGAATTGCATCTAAAATTTCCAGGGTACCATCGACTCTGGCAAGTTGAAATGAAAAATATCATATTATCATTTATCTAAAGTATTCATATGGTTCATAACTTGTCCACATGTGTATTTTATCATCTTCACTGGATATATCCCCAGAACTCTTATAAAAAGCTGAGTAATGCTGCTAGTCCATTACATATGCAAAGAAACAAGTTGCTGTGAGAGTATGGTACCTTGCTCAAGGTAACAAGAAAAACACAAAACCTCTTTCCACTCTATCTATAAAAGGAGTAGTCCTGAGATCTTATTCCCTGTCTATGGCCAAAATGGTTCTTAGGTTAGGCCAACTTTAGGACACTCAATCTAGAAACTGAATATAAGCTCATAATAAAGTGAAAATTGAAAAATATTCTCTCTGCTTAGCTCCATTACTCTTTCAGCCATTTTTCTGGAGCCAGGCAAACTTCAAGAACGCTAAGTGAAGCTAATTTTGCAAGAGAAGAAGCTTCTGGCAGATGACGAAACTTGGTCAACGTTTTGAGCCTCAGAGTAGTGCTTCTACCGTTAGATATTCCTTTACAAAAATAATTAGTCACAAATCCAGTCTGAAATCTCTTAAGCAGAGCAACTGTCATTCAACTGCGGACAGCTTGCCTTGAGAGTAATCCTGGGAAGGTAATAGCCAGGTGCACTTTAAGAGAAGGTGCAGGGAAGGAGTTACATCCACTTGTTTGTTAGAGTTGGAAATGGCAAACACTTCCCACAGTCCAAGCAAGGCCAAGCTCAGGATTCAGCCACTGAGAGGTCAAATTTTTCATACTCAAAGAGAGAAGGCAGCAAGTGAGGAAGATGATGTCATCACTTGAATTTACCAAGAGCAAATTGTGTTCGACTAACCTGAGTGTCTTCTGTGTGATGCGACTGTGGACTCTGTGGACTAGAGGAAAGCAATCATATTGTATAGCCTGACACTAGCAAGGCCTCTGACAGTCTCCCATATAATCCTGACAGAGAAATTGGCAAGACATGCACTGAATGACCATGTAAATCAGGTTGGAAATGGTACAACCCATTGAGCTATAAAAGGGTTGCAGTCAGCAGACAGGCCAGCTGGTGGCCAGATTCTACATGAGTATCTCAGGGATTGCTACAAGGATCAGTATTGAGCAACATAAGGCTGCAATTCAGAGAGATGTCAGTGGTCTGAAGAAATGGTCTGACAGAAGCCCCATGAATGTCAAAGGCAAATGTCAAGTCCCACACTAGCGAGAGGACCAATATAAATACTAAAGAATCAACTTCCTTTCAAATAAGTAATTAAAATCAGTCCACAGAAAAGCAAAGGGATGAATTGGTTGGCACTGATAAAGGGTTACACAGACAGTCATACAAAAGATTGTTATCTTGTCTAGAAATCCAGAGCAACAAAAATCACAATTTTTCAGAAATGAAAATGAAAGAAAATAAACTAGTTCTATGTTTAAGATCCCAAAAGATATGACAAAATGAAAAGGCAAGTGTAAAATCAACACCTCCACCCCCTTAAATCTGAATACATGGGGGAAAAAGCACTTTCTTAAGAGTGTTTAAGAACTGTTTGTTTGAGCTTTAAGTAACACCTTCTCCTCCTCTTGAAATGAGTTGACTAGGATGTATAAATGGTCAGGAATTCAGGACTGAAATTGAAAAAAATCACTATTATTTCAAGTGCCCACCAATCCAATGTTTTTTGCAACAAAAAATTAATTTTATCAACAATGCAAACCTAGTGAAAGTAGTTTAAGAATTGAAACTGTTGCTATTGCCATACCTGGCATTAATACTGTACCTGGAGGCAACTCCAGGTCATAAAATACTTGTCCTCATTGGGTCTGATGTTCTTATCCATACTCTGTATATCTTCCTGTTCCACAACAGAAAGAGCAAAGAAGAAAATAAAAGCTTCCTGATTATTTGAAATATCCACATCAATACATGTTTCCCGTATCAAGTGAAAGTGCTGATGAAACACAATGGAAAGGAAGGAATTTCAACTCTCAGGAAGACAATGTTGTCATTCAAATGACAAATGGAGACTAGTTATAGTATGCAATGGGTTATTCACACAGAAGAAATTATGACTGAAGTGACTGCATTGTTCTCCCTACACACTGCAAGTAGTGTAACAATCCTACAGATTATATGGTAGGCATTAACAAAGAAAAAATATTATTTTATTTCTGTAATCTTGGTTTAGAATTGACGGGAAAGAATTCTACTTTTAATACAGTTTTTCTTTGAAAAGTGGTATGAAAACTGATTGATTTTTTTTTTCATAAATAAATGGCAACTTACCTGACATAAAAACTACACAAAGAAACCAAAAACCCTGTATCTCACAATAAGTATGTTTAAACAAATCAGGTGAGACCATTACATTTCATCTCTGCTTTCAGGTGACGCGCATACATGCAGACTTTGGAAGGGGGTTCTTTGGGGTTGAAAAAAAAGCTCATCTCAGAAATATTTGTGCAAATGCACATTTGTGAAGGCTTATGTGAAAAGTGTTTGCATAGCCACCCAGAAATTACTTAAGCACCTTCTCTGCAGATAGCAAATATTAAAAATAGAGAGCAAAGTGAAGACAGCATTATTTGTGTCCAGTCATACACAGTGAATTGCAAATAAATAAAGAATTTAAACCAACAGAAACTCCTAGAGAATTTCTCAGCTGCCCTAGGACTTTGATAAAATTAACTCACAATTAGAATACCCCCAGCTTTTGGAAAGCAAAGGTGACTTCTATTCAGTCTAAATACTTCAGATCTCCTTTTTGGTCGTTTCTGTACCTTCTATATTTGTCACTTAAAGATATGTAAGAGAAGGTAGTTAAACAAGCTAATGGCTCCACATGTTTCAGGAAGACATTAGAGGCCGTGATACCAATATATGTTAAAAAAAGAAAATCAATCTCTGCATCAACATTCATGTATGGTTTTAGAGCCCACCATTCCAAGGAGTCAACCACAAAAGTTACTGTTTCTGTTCTTCTCTTGCTACAACATTTGACCAGTTTGTATGTGGAGATTCATGATGGAGCTTCATTTCAGCCAGAGCCTTCAGGTGGAAACAGTGAGTCTACCAAATTGAGTATACCAAGAAAACAGACAAAACCAAACAGCAACAAGACAAATAACCAACCAACCTCCCCCTCCCTTTCAATTTCTAATTGCTTGCACAAATGTACTAAGCTGATACAGAACACAGAACTCATACCTCCGGGATGGAAAAATCTAAAACAAAAATTTTGGGCCCTATCATCTTGCAGGGCAAATCTTCTGCTCTGATTTGGCTATCCAATCCTAAAGATTTCAAAGGCTGAGATGAACAATCATGTTTTCACCTCCAGAATCCTGAAGAGCTTCTATCTTTCTATCTACTACTACAAGAGAGTTTTCTCCTCCTTGCAGGAATCTTTCAGCCTACAGTTTCCTTTAGTCTCCTTCAAGCTTCCCAGTTCCTCTCCTCTGCTTGCCCCACCTCCACCCTAAAAGCCTCTCAAGGCCTCATAGCTCAGTTGCTCTCAAAAATCACTCATCTCTCCTTTCCTGCAAAGTACAGCAGCCAGGACAATATAATAAGAGAACCTTCTTCCAGTTGCCAAGCCTTTTTTTTTTTCCCTTCTTCCTTTAAAGGAAGAAAACAACACAATGCATGGTAAATGTGCAATGAGTACAACTGAAAAAAGCTCTCAGTTACAGTATCATACTCAACAGTTACAACAGGTAGAAGGATATACACACATAACGTGTAATTAATTAACAAGAGCTAGAACAAGCTACTGTAAAACCAGTAAAACTCAGAGAAGAGAGGCCACAACCAGCAGTTTTGTTGTTTTCAGATTACATCATCATGACGGCTCTAATTAAATGTGCAACTGTTATCTAAAATGGTATTTTGGGAAGGTGTTCCCTTCATGGTGGTAATCATCAAACACCCATCAGTAACTGGTTACTCATCAAGCCATTCTACTCAAGTCAAAAATTCCATGCTAAGAGCCTGAACAAATTGGCCAGATATGCTATCAAAAATTAATAATGTCCAGAAATAAACTGAGAACATCTGATGCCAAACAGAATCATAAAGTGAATAAACAAAGCAACAAGTATTCACTTTCTTATAAAATATTTTTAATCTTCTAAATACTGGAGAAACACGCATTTAAAAAAACCCAAAACAGAAGCAGCTCTTAAGGAGACACTTTTATCAAAAAGGAAAGAACAGAAAGCAACAGCTCAAATACAATAACCAGATTAGTCCAAACAGGAAGGGATCTTACAGCCTTTCAAAAATACCACACTCCTCACCCCCCATATTTAAGCAATGTATTAAAAAAAACAAAACACAAACACAACAAACAGTTGTTTTACCTGAGGGATAAAACACATAAAAATTTCAAATGCTTCATGTGCGTCTTAGGTACTGTGGCCTATAAATCAGAAAGTATTACTATATAGCGGTACTCTTATAATAAACAGGCATTTCTACATCTGCTGCAAATTCCTTACTAGATCAGAGAAAATCCTATTTACTACCCTCACAAACTAACTTGAAAAGATGCATTCTCAGTTGTCTATTTCTGAACAACAAAAATAAATGTGCAATCACTTGAAAAACACATTCTGCAAGACTGAGAAACAGTTTTTTCATTCCTTTCAATGCACAATGGTACAGTTGCTTGCATTCCTCTGCACTGAAAAAACCAGAGCTCTCATTTAATTAAAAGGAGAGAAACTCTGAAAGAACACGCTGTTGGCTGACACCACCAAGTCACACTGGTGGTGAAAACTTTTGTTGCTCTTTGTGTAATTATTGCCTTTGATGTTCCTAGACCCATAGACCTTGCAAGGCTATAGTTGGTCAACTCCAACTGTTACACAACTGAGATACTTCCACCTTCCTTGTAACTTCAGAGTTTTCAGAAGTGAACATTCAAGACTTATGAGTTTAAATCCCTTAAGACCTTCAGAGTGTGTTGCCCAGACAGTACAAGAAGTATGCATAAACCATGCAAGAGAAGTGCACTTTTGCAAATCCTACACCCATTTCACTCACCACATTTTCCCTGAATGTTCCACACAAGGTGCATCGCAGAACATGGCATGCAATACCAAAATAGGGCTGTGGATTTGTTAGAGAAGTTCAAAGGGGCAGGCCAGCAGGGTGGAGACAACGAAATAAAGAAAATTAATTTAAAAATTAAGCATCATGAAAGAATCAATGAGATGGAATTAACAGGAAAAAAAAAAGGAAAAACCAAAGGCCTTGGTTTGGGTAGGTAAAGATCAAGCCAACCTCAAAGAAATAAAAAGGGAGACAGTTGTGCAATACAGTATAGTTTAAAAAATTGACATGAACAACAGTTATTTAAAGTCAAACAGAATGCCTGGAACAGCCCCAGCACAGACACAGAATAGAGGAACAAAGTGCACAAAGTAAAAAAAAAGCATTTTTAAAAAATTGAAATTTCCAGCAGACTAAGGTTTCAGCTGTCATATGGTTGCAGAAACAAATTGATTTAGGCTGATGTGCATTAAGACCATATACCACACAGCCAGAGAATACAGTCTGGCACATTCCAGCTTTCCGCAGCAGGAGTTTGATGCAACTAACCATGACAAAAAGGCTCAGAGAGAACAATACTGAAGAAAATGGGATAAAGTAACACAGAAAGGGTTAGGTGCCTACCACAAACCCAACGGGGAATTGAAAGAAAAGTCTGCAAGGACAGCAGCTCATGTTGACAAGGGAAATTGCTTTCTTCAAAAGGGTAACATTTTCCAAAATACTTAAGTGTTTTGTTTCCTGCTAGACCCAAAGGAATTGTCACTATGCAAACAATAAATAATTGTAAAAGCCTGAAACACCATTGGGTGTATTGATATATTTTCATGCTCACAACATCCCGAATAAGCACTGATCAGTCTTCAGCATCACAGATTTAGTGTAAGTCATGTTCTATAAACAAATCACTCAAAACATAGTTTCACATTGCAAATAATTCCAAAATTGTTTGGCTTTCATTCATCAGTATTCTTTTTGTTTTCTTATTTTAAGTACTTCATTTTCAAGTTGTCTTTCCTTAGAACCATCCCATCACCTGCAGTAACCAGGGCAGCTATGTAATCTTTATTTATGTAACAGGACTTACTCAAAAGATGTATTTTCTCAGGGATCTAAAAATCACAGTTGCAATATAGAAGCAGCATTGAATATACTTCATCCCACATTGTTTTAAGCAGCATTGACTGCAAAACAGCATGACTCCAAACTACTTTTTATCTAGATAATAGCAAAAGTCAGCCATTCAAAAACGTACTGTTTTTCCACAAAAGAGAAATTGTATGATTTAGCAAACACTTCAAACCATGACTGAAGCCACATCTAAATGATGTGAAGAGCAGTCTCACTGTCCTACCAGAATTCAGCATTAGGAATCCTGTTGAAAACTCAGGGAAGCTATCTTTCCATAAGGCATCCAAGACCACAGAAGTAAGCAGATAGCTGCCTTCAATATGGTAATTTACAGGACTAACACACTGCTGAAGGTCATAGGACAATTCTTTAATAAAACAGGAAGAAGTTATGGAATGCACTGATTTAGGGAAGAAAGAAAGCAATGTGTTCACTACCTCTGGTGACCCATTGGCTTGAAACCTTTGAAGCCCTTTATTCCAGAAGGTAACAGAAAATGGGCAGCACCAGGTTACAATTGCACATCAACTTCTGTTTAGGAAGATATAAATCCCCACCCATCCTACTCCCTAGGCTCTTAAAAGCTGTTCCAGTCCTAGAGCAAACTGACAGAGCATTAGCTCTAACTCATTCCATTTTACTCGTGTTCCGAACCTAATTTATGCTGGCTATTTTATCAGTGCCCACGAAGAGACTAAACAGCCCAACTTCTGTCAGCAGCTGCCAGAAAGCCACAGGAAAGATAGTGTTTCAGAATTTCTGTATGACCCCTAATCACTATGTTTCTTAGTGTTTTAGGAACACAAGCCTTTCTAGATGCTCATGGTCCTCCCCAGCAAAAAACTACGGGAAAAATAGCAGAACTTGCTATGAGTCTCCATCTTTATTGTACCACCAGTCACACAAATAGACATTTTTCTCTCTGTCCACCTAAATAATTCGTGAAAAGAGGCAACAAGATTTTTTTGAGGTTTCATTCTTTGGGTTTTTTTTGTTTGTTTGTGGGTTTTCCGCAATTATTATCATTGAAATAGGTACACATTTCCACTTAAATCAGCACAAAACACAAAAGCAGATGATACCTGCTGTCACTAAACTGAGATCATATTCCAGTTTAGGTTTGATTTGCCTTGTAGCATGATGGGCATTCTTTTTCACTTACATTTTCTAATGAGGAATGGAAGGATGCTGATGGGGAACAAAGAAATAATTTCATTGGTAGCTTTGTTCTGCTGAGTTTTCTTTAGGTAGTCATTCATTAATCTTGGCAGATAATTGCAGTTTCAAATGCAACCTGCACCAATCTGATTTCCTTCTCTATTCTGAAACACCTTGTGGTGGAGTTAAATGGTGAGCAACTGGATCTATATAACTTTTTTATGTTCACATAGACATTACAGTTTCTTATATCTCATCTGTTATATTAGGAGCTTTCTGTCCTTTTGATAGCCTGTCAAGGATTTTCCCCTGTGTTAACTGCAAAGTGTTCTAAAATAATGTATCCAGCAACAAGCCTCATGATCCAGAGATTTAAAACTCAAGAAAAGGTGAGGACTCCAAGACGGATTTTTCCTCCAACTGCTTAGTATGATATACTGAACTTGCTTTTTAGCTCCAAATCCATGACAGCTGAGCTGATCGAGAGACTTCTTGCAGGGAGCTTAAATCCATAGTAATGAAGCCAATGGACCATGGTTTTGGAACAAGATCAAACAAAAGTGCACAAGTTGCATAGTGTTCAAATCACTATCACCTTTAACACCATTCCCAGAAGTAAGTAAATACCCAGCTGAAGTAATGCCTGAAGTTTATTCAGCATGTAACGCACATTCCATTATCAAAAAACTCCTGCCTAGAAAGGATCAGTCAGGGAACTTAAAGGCCAACAGCACAATTTCTGTAACACAAAAAGCAGTAGTGAGAAATACCACGTTTACTTCTACTTTATATTAACTTTTACAATGCCCATGTTTCAAAACAAATATAAATCTGCTCATCATGGCAGGCTTTTTACAGCATATACGAGCTTTTAGAAAACCAAGTTAGAGTACAATCCCAAGCAAATATGCTTTTATTGCAGGAACAACAGGATCAAGAATTTTAAGCTGGTCACAATCACTATGTCATCACTGCTCCACATTTGGTTCTGCTCCAAACAGTTTAAAATGCCTTAGGGAAATCCAACCTATTTTACGTATCTGAATGGCAGGAATTATCTGAATCCCTATTTATTAGCAGCTATTCTCAAATACATTAGCTTTTTTATTCCATTAAACATTTAATTCCAACTGTAAATAGAGAAATACAAATAGTAACAAAAATTAAAAGAGAATAACTAGTATTTATGAGTTGCAACAACTTTATCAATCATAAAACAAGCTGCTGATTATGTTGACATCATGCAGTCAAAAATGGAGCTTACTAACTTTTCTTTAAATCTTGGATTTAAGATGAGAAATTAATAAAATTAATAACTTTATTCACCTCCAAATACTGCACATACAGAAGAGAGATTACAGGTTGTGCAAAACTGGGAAAAATAGGTAAGTTTGTCTTCCTCTCAAATCCTACATCATATTTGGAAAGCCTTTATAACAGTTAAAGAATTCCAAAGAGCAAATCCTAAAAAAAAACCCCAAGCCCAAGAAAAAAACCAAAACCAAAACAAACAAACAAAAAAACAAGCAAACAAAAAAACCCCAATGAATCAGACTAAGTTTTGATGGACAATCATTCAACAAAAACCCTAGGAATAAGTTTCCAATCTAATAAAAATTATTTTCTGATTAAATCAGTTCACTTCACTGGCAACAATGTATTCATTTGCTTTCTTTCACCTCCTGAACTTCTGAGGTTCTCCTAACTCCCTGCACATATTTCTTTAGTTCAGTGGCCCCTCTGCCCACTAAGGCACTGTATACTGTCAACCAACCACAGGAAGCCCAGCATTTATGTCACTTTGAGGGAACATTAGGCTAACCAGCTTCCTTTATAACACTAATGATCAGTGACTCTGTGAGTGCCTCAGTGCTCAATAAATGGATCAACTGCATCCCCATGAGGTCAGATAACACCCAGGTACACATTCAGCTCATTGTTCCCACCTGGATATACAGGTCCTGGATTTCGCTGTATAGGGAATATGGAACCCAGCATGCACACATTGCCTAATACAGATATATCCTAAAATAATCTACTTTAGTTCCCAAGAACTGCACAAGCAACTTGATTATCTACTCAGACTACACAGTCTTACAGACACTAGAGGAGTGTCACTGCCTGGGAAAATTAATGCTACACTTTTTCACTCTAACAGCTGTCATCTAGCAATGCAAAAATTAAAAAACCAAACAAACAAAAAACAAAACAAAAAAAATCCATATTTCATTTTAAGAACAGAGGAGATATTTGGTGTAAGAGGATATGTGGACCATCCAAGACATTAACAGAGTGCCTATTATTTTTCCTCTCAGTAATTAAACTATGAAAAGCATGGGAATCAGACCTGAAATAATGCTACAAAAAAAGCAAAGCAAGCAAATCCATCTCTTGTCCTTCAAGAAAACATTCCATCAGGGAAGACTAGGGAGTCTATTGCCAGCATGGGACTTTCTTTTTCAGGAACAATTAAGAGTATACAATTTTCCATCTTGAACAACAATAATATGAGGTTTATAATTGTTAGCATGAGTTGGCCTGTTGTTTCCAACTTTCAGTAGTCTGCTGAAGTTATTTTCACTCCAGTAGTTTAGCAGTATTTTAGAGAATTTGGTTGTATAACAGACAAGGAAATGAACTTGCAAGTTTCTGCAGCTCCTATTTCAAAATCCTTAAACAAGGATGGTCAACACTGATAAAAAGAATGGATCACAGTAGCAAAATCTAATTTGGATTTTCCCTAATGCTGGTAGCATTGGGGAAAGGAAACCAGTGAAAAGCACTTTTCCTATACCTACACTGAAGTTAACACCTGGAACAAACATAGACTAAGATTTAGGTCTTTTCTTCAGAAACTAGAAAACTTATTTTCTAGAAAGTTTGAGTGGGTTGAATTAAATTTATACATGCATACATAAACTAACCCTAAGTGCAACTTTGAAACTTCAAGTTATTTTGCTTTCCTGTGCAACAACATGAAGGCAGACACTATAAATTAAGCTTGTTACAGTGACTATGCCTCTCAAATATTTTAAATTTAGCTTTAGAAATTTGAATGTTCCAAGTGACTGATCTCGGAATCACCAGAACTGATGTGCTAGATTAATGCAACGTTGAAAGTTTTTCTTGTACATCAAAGAAAGAAGAGGTGCCTCTAGGACTAGTGTGTTTGGTTTACATGGCTGGGTTTTTGGGGCGGTGAGGGGGCACTGCGGAGGTGGCCTCTGTCAGACCAGCAGCTGCCCCTACGCTGGACACAGCCAGTTCCAGCTGGCTTCATGACAGACCTGCTGCTTGCCAAAGCTGGGCCCATCAACAGCACTGGTTGGTACCTCTGCTGACAACACATATAAGGATAAAAACGGCCACACAGCAGCTATGTGAGAGGAGCAAGAAAAATGTGAGAAACATCCCTCCCTGCCAACACCAAGGTCAGTGAAGAATGGGAAGTAGGTGTTCCAGGTGCCAGAGCAGAGATTCCTCTGCTGGCCAGGAAGACAGTAGGTTGTCCCCCTGCAGCCCATGGAGGACGACACCAGAGCAGATATGCACACTGCAGCCCATGCCAGAGCATGCACCCTGATGGAAGCCGTAGCCTGTGGAGAAGCCACAAAGGAGCAGGCTCCAGCAGAAAGTGCAGCCCATGGGGGATCAGTGCTGGAGAAATCCATTCCTGAAGTGTATCCCATCAAGGGGACCCATATTGGTACAGTTTTTGAAGAGCTGCATCTAGTGTGGAGGACTTGCATTGGAACAGTTTGACAGGGACTATATTCCATGGGAGGGATCCCACCCCACAGCAGGGAACAGTGTGAGGAGGAAGGAATGGCAGAGACAAAGTGTTATGAACTGACTGCAGGCCCCATTCCCCAATACCCTGTCACACTCAGGGGATTAACAGGAAGGAGTTGAAGATTCAGGAACAAAGGATCAAAGCCAAGCCTGGAAAGACAGGAGAAGGGAAGGTGGTTTTAGTCTTGTCCTTGTTTCTTCCTGTCCTACTCTGTATTTAATTGACAATAGATGAAATTAATTTTCCCCAAGCTGAGTCTGTTTGGCCTGTGACAGTAATTGGTGAGTGATCTCTCCGTCTTTATCTCAAGCTACAAGATGTTTTATTACATTTTCTCCCCTTTGAGGCAGGGAAGTGAGAGTGGCTTGGTGGGCAGCTGGCAGAAAACCAAGGTTAAGCCTCCACAACTATATTTAGAAAAATGAACTATTAGGCATCATATTTTCACTGCTTTGCAATACAAAATTACTTTTAAGTGTGGTAACTACAGTAATAAGTTATTCAGGATTTGAAATTCCCCATACCATTCTCAAAACATTTTATATTTTTTTTAATCTAAAGCGCCATTTAGTATTTTCCCAACACCGTTCAGTTATTTTAGTCCCCTTTTCCCACTTTTCTGAACATTTTTTTTCTCTAATTATGTTTGTCTACAAAACATTACTAGAGAAACATACCTGCAAGTAAATCAGCATTTCAACATAAGAATTCCTCCAAACGCAGTCTGTCAGCAAGGAAGCAAACTGCATGCTACTACTTCAGCAAGAATCACAACTCATGCTCTACCACTGCTCCAGGCAGGCAATTCCACATACCAGTCTTCTGCTGAGAAAAAGCCAAAATCCCCCTAACTTAATTGATTTCGTTCTCTTGATATTCATGATGAAATTTAAATATCGATACCTATATTCAGGACCCGAGAGACATTTTGAATTATAATCTCCAACCATGCCATCAAAAAGCTTCCAATACTGAAAACTAACGCTCTAGAACCCTCTGAATTGTCCCCATTTATGTACCTTCCTACATGGTGCATTCCATTCTTCTTGGTATCTGACATACCAGATGACAAATTATTTAAACCTGCTTAATGCAAAAGACTCTGATAACTGTCCATCAAGCACAGCATCGCTGGTTGGTCAAGGAAGGCAATTGTCCTACTCTACTCTGCTGCTGTGGCCTCACCTCAAGTTCTGTGTGCGGTTCTGGTCACCACAATACAAGAAAGATATTAAGCTGTTAGAGAGAGTTCAAAGGAGGGCAATGGAGGTGGTGAAGGGCCTTGAGGGGAAGCCACAAAAGAAGCGACTGAGGTCACTTGACTTGTTCATCTTGAAGAAAAGGAGGCTGAGGGAAGACCCCACAGGAGTCTATGACTTCTTTGTGACAGGAAGAGGAAGGGTGGGGACTGATCTGTTCTCTGTGGGGACCAGTGACAGGATCTGAGGGAATGGCCTGAAGTTGTGTCGGGGGAGGTTTAGGTTGGGTATTAGAAAAAGGTTCTTCACACAGAGGGTGGTTGGGCACTGAAGAGGCTCCTCAGGGAAGTGATCACAGCACCAAGCCTGACAGAGTTCAAGAAGTGTTTGGAAAACACTCTTGAGTACGTGGTGTGACCTTGGGGATGGTTCTATGCAGGGTCAGGAGTTGAACTTCATTGATCCCTGTGGGTCCCTTCTAACTCAGGATACTCTATGGTTCTATGAATTCATTTAACTCAAAAAAAACCCCATGTGTTTACATTTATTTCAAGACTGGGTCTGCTTTGGGAATGTGGGCAAGGATTTTTTTGAATTCTGATTTATATTCTTTCATTATTCTTCCTTAAGTTGAAGCTGTTGGCTCTGTACAGCAGTTGATTTGGCTTGACTGAGTTCTACTCCTGTTACTTGCTTTCCATCAAGCTGTGTCCCTCTTCTTTGTTTAGGTGTTGCACATTATAGCCATGCACCCCAGACACCAGGGTGTCTTCTGCACCCTTCTGAAGACTATAAATATGTCTTCTGACTTTTAACATGTGTTAATTTTAATGCAAGAGCAGAAATGCACTTTTGAACTGTCCAACAACATTTTTGTTAACAATTTCCAGTATCGTACGAAAAAAAGGAGAAAAATAAAAGCTACCTAAGAGACCTACTAGTTTTTTGATAACAAAAATGAACCGGTGAAATTGGATTTGAGATTTCAACTTTTATAATGGTATTATAACAGGTGAATTAAAGTTAGATTTTATTTCTGATTTGGTCACGTGGCTCTGAGAACTATCCCGGTCATGCTTGTCAGACAGCACGGTAAAACATCTTAGGCCTAACATTTGCATATTAGATACCTGCCTCTCCTGCCAAGTGACTCTGCCCTCCCTGCACCTCAGAGCCAACTCCTCTCTGGGTAGCAGTGCTGCCAAAGGGATAGCAGTGTGCTGAGCAACTGCATAACATCAACTGGTCAAGTAACAGCAAAAGTACTTTGAACCTGAAAATCCCAATGTCACCCTTGCTACTGATGAGAACTTCAGTAAAAGAATTGAGATGATGCAATAATTATCAATAACTTCTCCTAATTATGATTCTAGTAAAGATAACAGACAGGATTGCCAGGAAATCAAACTTTCCTGATACCAGATCTCCCAAAAAGTTACAGTCTTGAAGCAGTCTCTTAAAAAGCAATTTTTAAAAATTTTTTAACATATTTAAGTAACAAATTAAATTTGGAAGTTATTAGAGAAAGACTACCACTACGTCTTTAAGAAGGAAGACCTGTATTTGTAAAAAAATGTTTGAGGCCTATCTGTTATAGCTCAAAAAGAAATCCGTTCAGCTTTTGTTTTAACCTTTGATTATTTAAAATTAAGTTCTCTAGAATTCTTAGCTGAGGTACCAGGAAAGCAGTTATTCAATACTTGTCAATATTGAAGGATGCAGAGACATGATGGAGAGCTGCTGTAAATCAAACCAGACATAGGTAACTCCCATCAGCTACAGGCTATTAAGTTAGCTACTCTTTCTCCCCCTCCACCTTTTTCTCTTAACAAATTCACATTTCATTAAAAAAGGCAACACCAGGCAAAGAGAAACAAACAAACAAAAACACTATGCAAAGGAAAACTTAAGTCTATTTCATTCCAACACTTCCAATACCAAGCAAGAAACTTCACAACGAGGCACAAGGAAATAGCTGAAGCAAATGCACAGAATATGAACAATCTCAACTCTGCAGGGATTTCAGCCAAAGATCTGCAACATCACTGTGGTCACATCTGCAATGTTGGAGTTCCTCACATCTCCAGTAAATTCCTCCATTAATTGTTTGGCCATATTAATGGCTCTTCAACACATCTGGCTACAGCACGTATGTACACTGAGGCCTCACTTCAGCAAAAATTCCTTATTGGACTTTTCAACATATTACAGCAAATTTATTTAATCCTAAGTACACTGTCTGAGTATACAAAAGAACAGGCGTGAGCTTTGTTCAGACCTTGTACGTTACAAGCTGTGTTGCTGCCATTTGGAAAAAGATAATCCCACAAAAACAACCAGCCAATGAGGAGACGCACTGTATTAAGATCCATTTGAAGAACAATCAATTAACAAGACACCAGCAGATTTTGACCTCTATGGTCAGTCAAAAATTAAATACTGAACTATTTTAAAGAAACTATCATATTTGTGAAGTTATTCTGTGCTTTTAGAAGAGAGAGAGAGCAGTTGAATTTTGAACCTCTTTACCACACTTTTCAAATGGAGATCTGTTTAAGAAAAAAGAACCAAACCAAACACAAATAGACCAAAAACCAACACCAAAACCCTACAACGCTGTTACAGTTTTGAAATCCCGAAACAAACTGTTTCTATATTTGAGATCCTTTTTACATAACAATTTGATACAAATTGGCTTCAGAAAATGTTTTTTAATCCCTCAAACTATATATGGATTAATAAGTGTTGCACATGAATAAATCATGCTCTTTGTTTTAACAAAAGTCAATATAAAATACCTACTGTGGTCTACAGGGACTTACTATAAGTAACAAACAAAATATACTGGCCCACTTTTATCCCTATTACAACTGAAATCAATTTAAGAAATCATTTCAATGAAGTAAAACCCAACCCCCTCCACAGTGCTGAAAGAGTACATATGAAACTTCAAAATCTGTTCATGCTTATCTTGACTTGCAGTCACTACATACCCTTCTTCTGTCTATATCTGTTGTTGTGTAGCATCAAGTCTGTGATGACATACTTTAAAATCAGTGCCTCTAGGAATGTTCTCTCTTTGTATTTTGATTTTCTTTGTAGGTATCAAGTAACAAGATTATCTCAGAGGGAGCTATAATGAAATCTTATTCACATCCTTCATCCACCTCATGAAGTTTGCATATCTTCATTATCCAATATTGGCCATAAGCTATCATATGTCAATGACTATACCACTCAAAATGATGCATCTCAAAGTAATTTGTCTCTTGGAGTGGAAGAGTGGAGTGTAAGAAATAACTTCTTTAGCAAGAGAACACTCATAATCCTCAAAGATTTATCTGAAAATAGAAAATAATCTTGCTCCAAGACTGTATAAGCAAAATTGAATTTATAAATAAATAGGCATTTTATTTACATTCATGCAAATATCCTATCTGCTACAACACTCCTGAGTAATGCAGCTACCCTAAGCCATAAAACCAAAGTATTTTCACATATCTGCTGTTGGCATGTCAATGTACTGCAGAGTATTCACAATAAATGTAAATTAAATAAATACTTCATGGCAAGCAAAAAACACCAATGTTTCAAGTTTTTTTCATTATATTGTTCAAGTAGTCTATGAGAATAAAAATAACTAGTTCAAATGAGAGGGAAACCCTCATAAGAACATGCATTCATACCACACTGATTACAGAAAAAGCTTTTCACACAAATACTGCAAGGTTATTCAAGATTACTACTGTAACAAAATACCGACTTTACAAAAATAATAATTATAAAACCCCACCACTACAACAAAAACCAGCAACTAAAACACGCACAAAATAAAGGTTTTACACTTTCAATCTTTAAAGAAGTTAATGCTTATTTTCCTTGTCCATGTTAATATTGTATGATTTAAAACACAACCATCTGACCATGCTACCAGAACAGTAGCTAGCTATCAAACTGTTGGCAGATTATTCCCTGCCCCCCCCCAAATTAATACTCATTCATTTGATCATAGATATCAACATGTAAGCACAAGTACCAAAAACCTGTTACAAATGCCAAAGCTCAGTTTTCTGTGCTTTCTATGTTTTAGCTGTACTGAGATAAGGCACTGACCTTTCTTTTTGATTCACAATGGGAGAATACTCCACTTACAAGCTTACTGCCGTGAAGGCTTGTTGTCAGTGTGGAGAATCACAAAAACATGTGCTAGAAGGCAGAGAGGATTCAATACCTTTCTCAACATTTGAAATGTGGTATTTCCAACAGATCGTCTGTTTTTTCATTTCCCCGGAAGTATAAACAACTCAAGTTTAAGATTTCACTAATAGGAATAAAATACTCTGCAGGTTAGGGGGAACAGAGGGTTAATACTCCATGAACTAGTTAGTAAAGGACCTTTTTTCAGGTTTCATCTTTAAAGGACTCTACTATGCCATCTAGGATTTTCATGTAATAAAGGCAATTTATCCTTGTAATCAGACCATTTCTATTCAAAGAAACTTCAGGTGGCTGTACCACAAGAAATATTTTTCTGTGCATCTTGAAGTAAATGTGACTGTCATTGCAAATTACTCACTAACGTAAAGAATGGCAGACTGTTGCATTATGCAAGCCCATCCACATTCTTTTGCATCCCTGTAAATGCAGCTACTTTCCTGTCTTGATTGTACGGTACACTGTAACAATGGGTTTCACCTAATAAGCTATTCAGGAAACTCTTACACAGCATGGAGGTCATCTCAACCCATTTCCTTGCTGTTACAAGTAACATGAAAAATGCTTTCAAACATCATCTGAGACAGGAACACTTAGAAGCACCTTAAATTCTCATAAAATATTCACTAGAGCTATCCAGAGGATCAGTTCTATTGTGATATCAAACATACTTAGTTAAGTCATGTACTACTGCTGCAGAAAGAGATGTCTTGAGCAGGTTCAAAGTCCCATGCATGAAGAAGAAAAAGAAAGGGGGAGGGGGGTGTATAATGGTATAGAGGAGAGAATAAAAAAAAAAAAAGAAGCAGTTTTATTTTTGTAGCTATTCTAGAACTACAGTATAATCACCGTGAGATAAATGCTCTAACCTCCATCTGCACCATTCCAATCTTTCTCCTCCCACATCAGTGCTGAATTTGCTGGAATAGAAGAATGAATTAGCCAAGAATGTTAAAAGATAATAATTCGAGTCAAGAAGAGACTTTCATGTGGCTTGGAACAGTACTGACATCCCATTTACCTGGTCTTTGACCAGTATGGGACCTCTAAGTAGCTCCTTTCTCTACCATTTGGGAAATGCCATGCCCAATTACTGGAGCAACACTTCTCTTCTGGAGCCCCAGCTGGTAGACTGATAGCCTACCAGGGTACCTAGACAGAAGTCTCGAAAGAAACAAAAAAGGGGGGAGGGAAAAAGAAGCTGGCTTACGTGCTCCAGTTTGTCTTTCCTCCTCAGCCAGACACTGGCACTGTAGTCCTGCTGCTTGACAGTGCTGTAGAAGTTCGCACCTACTCTGGTGAGGCTTGGGGAAGGCTCCCTGGGTCTGCTCTTCAGCCTCATCTGCTCGAAGCCCTCATGGGGGGATGAGGAGAGCCAGTCATGCCTGACTTCCATCTTGACATGACAAGGCAAAGCCCAAGATAAAAAATCAAGAAATTAAGAGGCACCAGACAAAGACGGTCCAAAAAGGAACAGGATGGGGGAAGAAGAAAGAGAAGGAAAGCAAAAAAATAAAATAAAAAACCCAAAAAAAAATCGTAAGAGAAGGAGGATACAATGAGAAATAACAAGGTAGGGGGACTGGAGGGAGAAGGAAAAGCTGTAGGTACGAGAGAGGAGCGGACTGGGCGAGATGAAAGGGCACTCGGGAAAGAAGATGCTCCAAGATGCCGCTGCTTGTTGCCCTGGCCGCCAGCGAGCTCCAGCCCCGGACCGACGCAGCGGGGAGCGGCTGCGTGCGGCTGTGCCCGGGACGAGGGGCGGCGCGGCCCCGGCAGCCGAGGCCGGGCGGGGCCG
>VWZF01003842.1:3649822-3735182 GCA_013396755.1 Sclerurus mexicanus
GGGCGTGCGCCCGCCGGCCCGGGGAGGAGGAGCCAGGCTCCTCCCCCGCCTCCCCCTCCCCGCAGCCACCTTCGGGGAAGCAGCGAGCGGCACGGGAGAGCCCTTTCCCTTCCTGCCGCCGCCTCCCCCCGCGGGGCAGGAGACCCCCCGCGCCCGTGGGGAAGTTCACTGGTCCCCTGTCCCCCCGTCCCGCCGGGCACCGACCCGCCCGCACCCCTCCGCGGAGCTGGGCAGCCGGCTGCCACTCCCTCTCCTGGAAAAGCCTTTGTCCGACCTCTCCTCCGCGGAGGCTCCCGGGGCCGCCCGTCGCTGCCCTGCCCGGGGCGGGATGCGCCGCTCACCCCCGCCCGGGCACCGCCGCCGTGGGCAGGAGATGCGCTGGAGCCACCGCGCCGGCCTCTCCCCGCAGCACCTCTCCATCACCGTGTCCCCTCCCTCCCTGGGCAGGGGCTCCCGGTGCGCTCAGGCGTAACCTGACCGAGCTGCCGGTCCTTGCCCCGGGG
Source organism: Sclerurus mexicanus (assembly GCA_013396755.1). Lineage (NCBI taxonomy): Eukaryota > Metazoa > Chordata > Aves > Passeriformes > Furnariidae > Sclerurus > Sclerurus mexicanus. Next base: position 3,650,326 of record VWZF01003842.1, read on the forward strand.
CAGCCAGGAGCGCACCTCGCCTGGCCAGTACGCAAAAGCCCCTACCCGGGTCCGGGTCCGGGTCCAGGTCCCGCCGGGAAATCCTCGCCCCCGCAGCGGCTCAGCCAGCACCAGACCTCAGAAATCAAATCGCTTCTGTGGTCCCAATAGACAATGTCGCTGAGATGTCCACACCCGTAGATACCTGACACCTAGCATTTCTCTCATAAAAGACCTTTTGGGGTGGTTTCTATAGTCCACTGCCACCTCTTTTAGTAGAAGTTGGTATGTGTTGCTATTTAGCTCAAACGTGTTTCAGCAGAAAAAACAGGACTTTCCTTTTTCACACTATGAAAACCACCTCGCTAATTGCCCACACACTCTGCAAAGCTATATTAGGCACAGACAAAAAAACTTTCTCGCATAGTGCACCAAGAAATATTTACAAGAGCTCAGAACAACCCTTCAGTTTCTGGTCAATATTTGCTGTCAGGCAACTGTGTGCATCTATTACAGTCCTTTTGGAATAGGTGCCTCTATGAGCATATACAAAGGATACACGGGCATTTGCAGAATTTATTTTTTTTCTAGAGAACTAAACTGAGGTAGCTATTCAGAAAAAAGAAAAAGGAATATTGAACTAGAAGTCTGTGCTTTAATCCAGTTAACTGAAAATAGCCTTTGAATGTTAAAAAAGTTCATCTGGACAAATTTGTGAGGACATTGGAGAAGAGCCCTCTGAGAGCAACTTGGTCTGGAGTGAGCTCTACTTCCATCTGATCAAAAGACAAATTTATAGTATTCTTATGATTGGACTCAAAGTGTATTACTGCAAAATATAATCCAGAAACCAAATAGATAATTAATTTTTTCAATATCCTATGGATAAAGGCAAAACTCGTACCACACCTCATAATTGAGGATTATTATTAATAGGTGATACTAGTATCTTCATGAAATACTGGAAAAACAAACTGAACAGTAGCAGGGGCTTGGTAGGAACATAAAGTACAGCATTTTCTTCTAAAACTAGAAAGGCATTTTCATAATACTTACCTAAATACTACTACAAAAAGTAGCATAGCAAAATAGCCACAACCAAAGCCACCAGTGTTGTATGCTAATAACTTTTAACTCACCAGTATAAATGAGTTGCAGCTTGCTTTCTAGTAGTTTTCTCTTTAATTTCTTCAGTTAGTGAATCCAAGTATTTCCAACATCATCAATACAACCTAAATACACCTGGAGCAAAAATTAACTCCGCCCCCCTGTGCCCCTGCTGCATTCAGGACACACTCGAAGGCATTGATATTTAATGTGTGGCATATCCCAGCTGCAGTGGTTTTAAGCTCACACAGAATAATTTGATTAAAAGCCTATTGAACTGAGCTTTATGTGCAGATGCCCATTTATGAATTGTATATACTCATAGATGCACCTACTATCAAAGGAGAAGAGAAGAGCAGAGCTCTGGGTTTCTTCAAATATGCCATCAAGTGTGCATATAGATATGATGTTCTTAGAACATCTGTGTTGTAAATAAGTAAAGTTTGCATTATGCTGGCTTTGCATAAGAATTTTCACATTGTTTCTATAACAATATATAAAGCACTTCAACTTTTTTTTATTTGTCTGATTTTTCTGATTTTTCTGTTTATGCTGCTTGCAAATATTTAAAAAGTTGTGTCACTCTGCAGTTGCCACCTGCTTCACTCCCCATCCCTTAATACAATAACCCAGAATCAATGTCCTATTGTACTTGAGGGCAAGACATTACCTCATTCCTCCATATATATTGTGTTAAGTTTTTTTCTAAAACATGTTAGCTTTTTAGTAGGGTTAATCTATCTTACTTTCCCTGTGCTACCAGTGGCCTTTTCAACTGACAGATGAACTTCTTTCTATCCATAACAGTCAGAAAATGGAGTCCTGTAGTTGCTTTTAGCCCGTAGGCTATAAAGGGGGTCTGCTTCTTTTTCCAAAGATCTTCCTTGTCATGTAGGTGTGCTGTGTGTACCTTTCAACTACTACTACTGCCAACATTAATATTAGTCCAGTCCTCTTCTCATTAGAAATGAGAGACAAAAGGAAAAAAAGAAGCCTGGAACAAGTCTGTTAAAATCGTATGAGCAAGCTATGCTTTCAAAGCTTTTGTGCCTTTCTAACCCCCAGAAGAAAAGAATTCTAGTGGGAAAACATAATCTAATGACTATACATATTTGTGTTTTCATAAAAATTTTACTGAGGTAAAGTAACAAGCTATGTCAGTCCCTAGTGAATACATGGCCAGTAATTTAATTTGAAAGGAGTTAAAGAGCTGTTTCCTAGATCTTATCTTCCAGTTTATTTCCAGTTTAGATCTATGCAAAAAACCCCAGTTTTGTTCAAACAGCCACAAGCATATCAACCAACTCAATTCAGAGATAATTCAACTCATTAAAATTCAATCAGTTCTGTAGTAGACTAGCAATTCCAATTGGCTGCATGAGCTAGATTAAACTGCTATCTTTCTCTTCCATGCAATTTTGAGAATTACCCAAGCACCTGTTCCTGTCAAGGCCCTTTGCTTCCACAGCCACAAGACTGCAGCAGCAAGAATGACTGAAATTACAAACATCACACATAATCAGCAATAGATGCAAGCCATGCATATCATAACATGATTTTACCTTACCATGGTTCACACTACAGGTTTCTCTAATTTGCTGCCCATCTTAACATCAAGACTCAGAGAAACCCCTTCTAAGCAATCTACAGAATTTTCCATTTTTCTATACTCTGCTGTAGGGGGCAGAGTTAACTCAGGCCAATGAGAGGAAAATTAGGGTATAAGTAGGATTATGTAGGTAGCACTACAACAGATTTATTTTTTTCAAAAAGACAGCTTCTTTCTCTTCCAAAAATCTTATCCAGACAAGTTTTAAAGGATCTGCTCCCTGTGCACCAGCTTTCTAAACATTTTTTTTTTTTTTTGAGAAGGGGTTCTAACAATTCAGCACATATACAAGATAATTAGACATTTTTATCAGCAAATGCCATATACCTGAACCTATAAAAACTCCTATAGCAAAACTTCATTATGGCTGCTCAGCTAATATACATGCATGCCTACACCTCTAATAGATTCAAGGCCTCCTTACAAAGAACTAATTTCTGCTGCAGAGCTGGACTCCACACAAGCCCTGGCCCACTTTTCAGAATTTACTACACCTGACTAAAACAGCAGGCAGCAATCGCCTGCAGGCTTCAGCTCATGTCCAGTCAGGGGGCTCTGACTGACACCAGCTTCAGCAGCACTACTGCCCTGGCAGCCAGGTGGGAAGGTAACTATCACCTGCTTACCCAGCTCAGCTGAACTTGCTTTCCTATCTAGGAAATGCCAACAATGCTCAACTGGCAAGATCTTTTTAACCTTCCAATAGAACTGGCATGGCCCAGATTAAGTTACTAATCTTTCAAATTCTTTTTAGAATTACCAAAACACCATCTCCTTCCTAGTTCCCCAAATTCTAGCAGCCTACAAAGAAAAAAACCCAGTGCAGCAGTCTGTTTCCTCTATGCTGACGGGCTTGCCATGTCTCCCAGCTTATCTGCTACTGCCTTCTGGAAGCAGCTGCCAATCACTGAAACACAAGTTTGTCATAGGGAAGGACCAGAGAGGGGAGGCAAAAAGAAAAAAAATGGAAAAAAAGAGATTTTTGTTTCCCTATAATGCAATCAAGCACAGGATCAGAATAATAAAACTTACTAACTAGATGTGACATAGGAAAAATGTCAGAAAAAAAGCTGGAGAGTTACATGGAGATTTATAAATAATTTCTGCATCGTTGCTTTGCCAAATCCTATGTAGCATAACATGAAACCTTTATATAGAATATCTGTATCTTTGGTTTATGGACAGGAATTGAAGTCACAATTATATAATGAAAGTGTCAAAGCTGAGGTTAAAGTGAAGTTTTGGGGTTGGAGGTGCTTCATATTCCAGGTTTTGAACATATCAGACACCTACCTCAGAAATAACATGGAAACATTGTCTAATATTGATAATGTTGCCTACTTTACTCTTCCCATGTCTTTCCGAATTCAACTATTGATCAAGCTCTTCTGTGTCTCTTGCCTGAAATTTTAACCCCAAACTATTTCTTCTTTGCATGATCACTAATTCAAAATAAACCAAAAAACCCCAAACAAACCAAAAAATATCAACCAACTAACTAAGCAAACGAACACCAACACATAAAACAACTTCCTGTTAGAAATGTCATTACTCTTGAGACATCTCTTTTCTCTCAGATTTGGTTGAAATAAACCATGTTCCAGAACATATTAGCCTGGGACTGAGAGTCAAATAGTAAATTATATAAGTTTTGTTTTCATTAGAAACCAAATAAAAATTTTGGAGATATTAGCTACTCTATCTCACATTTAAAATAAGTATAATCAAAATTTCCAGTTAGCCTAGAACTCCAAGGCTAGAATGTTTCTTCTATGGGATCCTTTCTATCTCCATGTAACCTACAAGAATGCTAGACTGGCCTTTTGACATGTGTTGCATACATACCAATGTGGACTGCGATGCTCTCACTTTCACCAGAGGTTGTGACAGACTATATGGTATCTTTCATCTCAAATCAAATTCTGCCTTTCCTCTTTCTCCTCTCTTTCATTCCTTCCCCCACAGCCATCCACACATTGCCAAAGAATGTTTTCAGTTCTGCGCCTCAATAATCTTGTCCAGACAAGATTTCATCTTGCACCTTAAAATAGCAATTTTTAGTGGAACGTATGAATGGGGCCAAATTCTGTCCTCCATTACACCTTTATGTCCCCACTGGAGTCATGAGACAAAAATAATTGTATAATGAAGGTTTAACCAGGGGGCAAAATCTGGCCTACATTTCTTTAAAGTAAATCTGCAGCTAGTAATAGCTGTCCACCTCCCTTGAGAATGAGGTTCATGTGAAGGGTTTTGGCTTTTTTTTTTAAGTTTGCTGAGCAGGTTCACATCTATCTCAGCCTGAGTTCTTCATGTTGAATTTATCTGGTTGGTGCAGCTAAGTGCAATAGGCAGACTGCTGACAAGATCTAAGCTCTCGAGTACTCTTGCACTTTTGAAGTGAGTTGTTAAAATTGTTCCAGAGGAGTGGCAGTCAGCAGATGAAAAAACCTGTAAAGGACAACGCTTTTTCCAATGAACTGGAACTTAAAGCACAGCAGGTGAGGGATCTGTACCAGCAGAAGGAGGGATCTCCAGGGATAGATGAAGGCTTTTTAACTTTTATTTTTAATGCATACATAAATTATGGTTGGTTACAAGGGATATATATTCTCTACATTTGGAAAATATGAAGTGTAGGGAGGAAGGAGAGAGAAATATTGCACAACCTTTCATGAGTTATAGAATCATTAAGGTTGGAAAAAGCCTCTAATATAATCAAGTCAAACCGCTAACCCAGCACCACTGTGTTCACTGCTAACCTGTATCGCCAAGTACTGCGTCCACCTGCCTTTTGAACAATTCTGGGGATCATGGTTCTACCTGAGCAGTATATTCCAATGCCTAAATGTTATTGCATAAACAAAAAATAGCATGAAGAAATTAAATTAGAGGGTGGGAAAAGCAAAACAAAGGGAAGAAAACATTAGTGAATGCTCTTTCTTTTGGCTGGATTGGTAGGGCAGTATAGGGAAGGAACAGGCTCTAAGATTAGCTTTAACTTTCCCAAGGGTAAATAAACTTTCCCAAGGGTATATTCTCACAAGGCATAAGATAGTAGAAAGAAAGACATATATTTCATTAACAACAAAACAGCACAAAGACTATTTTTTTATTTTTTTTTAAATAGCAGAGTACCTCTGTAGCGCAAATTTGCAGTACAAAAACTCTATTAGATCAGAGAGTGTTCAAAGATGTCTCTTTTTTTCCCTATAAAGTAATTTACTACAATAGAAAAGAGTATACTTTAAAAATAATTCAAAATCTTTTCACACAGAAAATTATTCTTCTATATATTCTACAAATTTCATAGCATAGAAAATTTTTGACAATATTTCTCTGAACCAATGAAAACTGTCCTAAATTTTAACTGCCCTCTGGCATTTAGCTCAGAACTTCCTCAGTAATGTCAAACCACAAGTTACAATGTCAGAAACTTTAACACAAACTGTTTTCTAATTGCAATAAAACTTAGAAATAAAAGTGATTCATCTGTATTTGTGCCATCCTGTGTACCATAGATACAGTAAATACAAAACATTTTTCACTGAAGTGTTTATAAGCATTTGAATGGTGGCTTCCATTGAAACACGGGTGAAAGAGTAATTATTTACTAAAACATTTCCCACCAAGAGCAAGCAGAAAGTTATGTCACAAAAGTCATAACTTTTTCCTCCCTTAAAGAGTTATGTCCTGTTACATCAGGCACCACTTACTTATATGACCAGAAAGATGTGACAACACCTAAAAGAAAATTAAATAAGACCCATGAACCAATATCACGTAAGTTCTTTAACGTCATGCTTATCTCTGTACTCTTAACTTTGTACTGGTCCAACTGATCCAACAGCATTTAGGGTGATTGTCTTTCAATCAGACCAGCCATGCATAGAAGAGCAGAATGGGAAGACAATGTTCACACATGGTGCAGGAGAGATGAATAGTCTGCAGCAGCCTGATTTAGAGTGGTTTGAGTTACAAAGAACCATGTCCTTACAAATAAGTGTATCTTATGTTAAGCTTGACTGACCTAGAAGGATTACATAAATGATTAACATTCCAGGATAAGTTTTCTAGAGGTTATTATTAATCAGTGCCTAGCATACATTATAGCACAGGTACAATATAAATAAATTACAGACACTGTCACATTCACTTTTGCTGTGACAGAGATCTTGGGACTTTTTGTGCAAGGTTTTGCATAGATACATTCTAAGTGATACTTTCTGCCTCTCAAGTTCTTTATCTAAGTAAACAAGACAGAGATCTGAAAAAGAAAGGAAGAAATATTGTCCCATTTTAGCAGCTATAACAAGATATAGAGAATGTAAGTAACATGCCAAAAATTATTAAGTAGCTTGTGATAGACCTTAAGATAGAGGTAAGATCTCCTGGAATTTGTTCCACTATTTAGCCAGAAGATGCGCCATGCTTTTGTGTTAATCATTAAACACCACAAGTGGAATTTAGACCCACTGGTTATGTAGTAAGGGATTTCACTGTGGTTCTCTGTTAGGGCTTTACTACTATACCAGTGAGGGTGCTTAAAATACTATAGACATTTTGTTATGCTACTTTGCCCTCATCTGAATGTGGTGAATTCATTACATGATTTTGACAGCTGCATTACAGACTCTTGAATACTTTACAAGCCTGATGCTATTTCACAAAGAAGTCTGAAAATAAAGTAAAACAGAGTGAAGGAGCATTAAGGTACAAAAAAACAAGAATACAGAATATGTTAATTGTTATTTGTGGAAATTAATAACTGTTGGTGCCAATAGGAAAAAAAAATCTGGGAATAAGATGATGATAAAAAGCAGGCAGTATGGACTAATTTGTGAGCTATAACAATACAGGGCAAAAAATAAAAATGGTTTTCAGGCACCAGGAAAGTGCATCTGCCTTGACAACAATCTGAAAAAAACAAAACTGATGTGCATTCTTAGCACAAAAAATTTTACTGTTAGAGGGCTAGGCCAATTTTCTGCTAAGATAAACTAGTTCAAAGAAGGAAAAAAGTGCAAGCATGAAACGTCAGTGTTAGGTTTTTCATTGCTGTAGATCATCTCATCTGTCTCATCTGTGTTGCTTGCTTACATTAGGGGCCAAGACTCAAAGCTGCCAATATTCTGTCTCTGACAAACTGTTTTCCTGTCCAAGAAGCAGTAGTTCGTTTGAAGATTAAAACATATGTGTATATAGTGTCTCACATTTCAGAAAACTGGGGAAGAATGAATGATGTAGTCTTTTTCACAGCCCTAAAACTAATTTTTTTCTTGATACATATATTTCTGTTGCATTTAGTGTATTCAAAATGGGACATGCTGGAGCTGGCCAGAAAAGCAGTTGGTTCATACTTAATTTTACACATTTGAATATGTCTACTGATATGCAGTTGTGTTAATGTGACCATTGCTGAACCATTGATGGTTATGATTCAGAAAGGACTGAATCTGTCTGAACTCCTTGGGACATAGGATGGTCTAACTTTTTACGAACTTCTGGGATCAGATTAGCGTAATTGAACACAATAGGCTTTGCCTTTAGAGCCACAGCTTTAAAAAAACACACTTAGCTCATCCTCACTCAGCTGTATCCTCACTTGGAGGATGTAGTGGCAGACAAAAGCTAAATTCGTGAGCATGAATATAGATCTCTGCAAGCAGCGCTTCTTCCGTTGTATCATGTGGTTAGGCCCTTGCATGCAGTGTCAGGCATCATTGCCAGAGCTCCACCCCATCACAGCCACATGTGAGACATGCTCCTATGGAACTCTGCTGACTTCTTGTACAAAATATGTTTCATTCTAACGAAATCCACAGGAAATACATTCTAAGGGAAGAGTTATTTTTCCTCATGAACACTCTTAATGGCTTAAACCAAATCTTCTTGAAATGAAAAATTAAAACTCCTGTGAAACTGGAAAACTTCATTTTTTAAATCACCATAACTGCCATAAACAGGTGAGGGAGGGACTGCAGTCATCACACACTTTGCATACTATACTCTAGAAAGGAAAATTCCAGCTTTCTTTGGGGGACTGAAAAATAAAAACTTTCAGAACTTGTTTCAAAGAAATCAGAATACTGATCATCTACAAGGCCTAGAAATTACTGTAAATATTGAAGATATGCTGCATTACTCTTTCTTGAAAATTGTTGTGATGCATGTGATCCCTTTTTATACTGCACCAAAAGGATTCATATAATCCCTGAGATGTGTCAGTAAGGTTTTTTTCAGGCAGAATACATTTGCAATTGTGATAGTCCTGAGGAAAAGGTAGAAGGAACTGATGCAGTGTAAGGTATCTTGGTATTTACTAGCCATACTGGGTTATTGCTGTTTGTTTTCCAGTTAATTTGCAGCATTACTTCCCTTCTCTAAAATATTTAATTATCCTTATGTAATGAAAATTAGAAGCTGAAAAACCTGAAGCAGTTACATAAATGCTTAAATCCTTCAACCAAGTTTATGAGGTGTCCTAGAATTTACAAATTCAGATATAAATTCTTGAAACATTAAAAGAAGATAATATAAGGCCAAATTGTGTAGTGGCAGAACTGTACAATAGCAATTAAATTATACCAGTTTAACACTTGGGCCACAACATTTACCTTCTTTTAGAAACATTCCGGAAAGATCAAACATGCAATGCCAGTGCTGCAACAGATCGTTAGGGGCTCCAGTAAAACTGCCATAGAATCATTAAAGTGCAGGATTGGGAAGACCTTTAGTGATTATCTATGTCTTCCCCAATAATAACACCATACAAAAACTGATTTTAGTTTGCTTTTTATCCTCAAGGCAAGGGTTTTCTAAACCTCATGTTCTTATTGCTTTACTTCAGTTGTTCTATTTCTTCCCTAATATAGAATGTAAAAGACCCAAAGTGATGCTCCAGACGCCAATTACAACAGATACTTTTTCTCATTTTACTTGTATACAATGCTTCTTTTTTATAACAAACACTGAAGTTCATCTTGTTTGCACCAGAATCACTTTAGTTGCTTGTATTTCAGTCATGGCATTTTATAAACTGCCTGTCATTCTCCGCAGGGTGATAGCATAACTAGTTACCAACTGCATTTTGTATGTGAACTTTTGATGGTGGGGTTTTTTTCAAATACAAAGCTTTATTGATTTTAATTTGTTCATTTCAGAATATTTCTCCAATTTATCAAGACCATCTTGAATGCTGATCCTGTCTCCCACATCAAATACAAGACTTACATTTTCCACAAACTTAGTGGCAGTAATCCATATTCCATTATTCCTGACATTAAAGGAAATACAGAATAGGAGTGGGCATGAGGCAGACTGCTGTGAAACACTTGACTTCTCCACTCAATCTGATACCAAAATGTTTGTATGTACTTTTACAATGTATTTTTTCAATCAGTTGGATGCCTGCTCTATTTTGTCAAGCCCTCTTGTTTTTCAGAATCAAAGAAATCGAAGTGTTGATCAAATATACCTTCTGTGGATTCAATGGATACTTCTTCAAGAGCTTTCCTGGTAACTCCAACTTTGGGCAAATGTGGTACTGCCTGGCTAGTGCCAACATAAAACAACAAGCTAATCTCAATATTATATAGAATCATAGAATATCTTGAGTTGTAAGGAACCCACAAGGATTTTTGAGTCCAACTCCCTTCTCTTTGCAGGATTACCTAAAAGTAAATGTTATGACTAAAAGTGTCATCCAGATGCTCCTTGAATAGGCTTGTTGTTGTCACTGCCTCCTTAGGACCTGGTGGTTCCAGACCAACCACCCTCTCCCTTTTCCTAATGTCCAATCTGAACTTACAGTCATGCAGCTTCATTCAATTATTTCAATTATGTCTTATTTCAAGTGAGCATGAAATGGTAAACAAATAGGATGGACTAGCCTGATGAGGATTGACCACAATTATGGAACCTGGTAGCTGGACTCAGGACAAACGGACCTTAAAGTGAATGGAGAGGCTGGGGAAAATAATGTGGCGTTTAGCTCCTCAAGATGAGTTTCTCTATTCAAACTACAATTAAACTTTTTCAGTCTGCTGTGAGGGATCCACAATTCAAGATGTGAATGTCATTACTTACATTTGATTTTGAAGTATCCTTCAACACTCATCTAATATACTTTAGTTTTATCATCCGAAAAGAAAAGAGAACTAAATTTGGTAAGAATTTTATGTTTACTTTTCTTTACTAGAAATGTAGTAAAGGCAACTTTAATATTTATTAATATATTAAGGGAATCCATGTTGAACAATTCTTCACAGAATAATTTCTTCAAAGATTATGTTATTAATAATGAATACATCTTGCACATCTAATAAAGCAATAAACCTATATAATTTCTTCTTACAACATAAGCTGTAAAGCAGTTCAAAGTGGAGACAAGAAAAGCATGATAAACAGTTTAAAAGTATGGTGATATTACAGTTACTTTAATTCTAAAATTGAATCATAGTATTTGTATATTAATCTTACATTTTGGGTAGTCAACCCAATGTATTTTCCAAATTTGATGCAATTGTCAAATTGAAAATTCTCCTTGTTTTAAAATTCTTTAAAATTCTTCTTTTAGTTATTCTATTATTCTTTTATCACCTTTACCTGGACATTTCCTGGTGTTGTCCCTGTCTTCTTTCCCACCCATAGGTATGTACAAGACCATTCTAACCAGGTGAAATCCCTTTCACTTCACTATGAAATGAAAGCATGGCTCATATTGCTTTTTGCCTAATTTTAGCTGTATTGAGTCACCTTCTATATTTCTTCACCTTCTATGTGGAGTTACTTCTCCATGTGGAATAACCTATGATTTAGATGTAGAAGCACTTTTTTAGCCAAGACTTTCTTGTTTACTTAACTGAAAGTGTGGGCGAACCCTAAACTCTTAATGGTCTAACCTGCTGCTCATGAGCAAAGATATTCCTCCAGTGTTCTTCCCAAACATATCTTTTTGGAACAGAAATAACTGTCTAGGAAAGACATCTGCTGTACCTCATGTGAAAGAGCAGTCGGAGGTGACTCCATACAAAAGAAAAAAACACTGGTATGGGTAGGGCTTTGCAGAGAGGAAGTTCAGATTCAGGATAAGATTATCCAGATGCCATTTAAAAAGTGAGTAAAATCTGGAGCATTCTCCATGACCTTCAGGCCAAATTACACAGAAGAGGCAAGGCCTAATGCATAAATACTTAAGCTGAACTGCAGAATGCCAGATTGTCCCCTTACTTTGTGAACAGTAGCTCTACCCAACTGTCTTATTTGGAACCATCCTTCACCATGTACTTTTGAAAATCAACTATAAAAACTTAAAAATTAATTTTAAAAAATTGGAAAGGCTTGTCCTTAATCCCTGTAGTGTACAACAGGGGACACTATATCTCATACAAGCATATCCCATAACCATGTTCTATCACGCCTTTATTTCTCAATCTAAGAGGGTTATCATCGAATAGTTGGTTGACCCCATGATAGCTTGAAAGGCCTTCTAATGACATTCAAAATGTTCCATGAAAAAGAACAACCAAGCAAAGAATCCAATCCAAAATAGTTTCTGCCAACAAGTGAAAATTTTGTATGTTGCATATTTGGGGGAGGGGAATGCAGCAGAAATCTTGAAGTATGACCCAGTTGCACCTCACAGTTTTAGAAAAATGGAAAGCAGATACAAAAGATCAATTTTACCAATACTTTTGTCATTTGAGGATATATTATGTTTCATCCTCTTTATTGGTTTTGTCAGTAATATTACACAAGGGTTTTTTTCTGGATATCATACAGACTTCTTAAGTCACTTGCTTTAGTCTTATTAATTAGGCTATTGACAGTAGCTCCAGAGGTGATTTGTGGTTTCCCAGAGTGCCTTTTCAGGAGTGAGAAATGATACTATTACTTTTGTAATTAATGGAATGGTTGATTATTAGGGCTTGGAAATCAGCTCCAGTACATAACTACAGTTTCTGTAGTTTTGAACAGTGGGATAAAAACATCTAATGGCCTGTTACAGAGCCAGCCTTAAAAGCCAAAACATTTACCAGTCTTCTGCTTGGCATTAATTGGACACTTGCTATCAGAGAGGAAAAACAGCACACTGATAAACAAACAGAAAGAGCCAAAAATAGAAAAGAAACCAGGCAGAAAAGCCTGGAAATAAAGATATTGATAGCAAACTGCTGTCTGGGACAGCAATAACTTCATTAAGTGTATCTCACATGATTCTATATTGTACAGTTCATTCTGTATGACAGGCAAGACAAGAGAGTGGAAAGTAGGGAGGCGAAAGGGGAAAGGAGGGGAAAGAAGGGGAGGCAAGAAAGCATGAATTTGTTTTCTGTGATTCTACACAAGTGCAAGGAACAGAGTGGATTCCTTAATAGCCCAGAGGATGGGAGCAGTTACTGCATTGTATGCTTGTCTCCCATATATAGCAAAATAGGTCTATATATTGTAGTTCTGTCTACCTTTTATATTCCCAGTGAGAAAGCTGACATAAATGTGGAAACAAGGGAGAAAATTGCCAGCAGCTCACGGGATTTGTTTGTATGGTATTGAAGGGGAAAATCTGTGATGGTGTGTTTGACTTTCACAAATAGCTTAGCAGAAGGGCAAGAATGGGCAGTATTACCTCAGTGGTGGTGTATCATCAAGTGCATGTGTGAAAATTTTGGCACAAGGATTTCTGTTAAATTGCAAGAGGATTTTCAGACAGTACTATGCTAGAAATTCCCCCAGATAGCTACAGTTGTATGGTGGTCAGCAATTCTGAGGCAGTTTCCTCTACAACTTCATTTCTTTGTTTTCACAGGAGATAAATCGTATGCTATCACAGACTCAGCTCCTTACTAAGACTTAAGCTATGCTTGGTGTTGGTTTGGTTTGGTTTTCTTTGTTTGTTTGTTTCTTTGTTTGTTTCTTTGTTTGTTGTTTTTGTTTTTGTTTTGTTTTGTTTTGTTTTGTTGGGATTTTCTTTGCTTGTTTCTTTGGGTAGGGTGTTTGTTTCAGGGGGGAAGGATTTGTTTGTTTTTCCTTTTACCTGACCAAACCCTGAAATTAGCTCTGTTGGTTAGAGCATGGTGCTCATAACACTAAAGTTGTAAGTCTGATCACCATATGGACCATTCACTGAAGAGCTGGACCTGATGGTCCCTGAGGGTTCCTTCCAACTCGGAATACTCTGTGATTCTATGAAGTAAACTGATGTGGCACAGTGAGAGAAGGCATTGTTTTAGGTGTCAAGAGAGAGACATCTGCAGCAATTCCTTATAGTAATATAGATGGGCTCACAACTATGCATGGACTAAGAATTGTCCTTGAACTTCTGGCATGACTCCTGTACTTCAGAGCAATATTCTGCCTTTTTTTCCACTTGGCCTCCCACAGAGGAGAGGGACAAAAAAAAGAAAGGATATAAAGAAAAAAAAAAAAGCAGCACATTTTTTTAGGCTGCTGAGCTTTTCTTCCTGCAAAAGGAAAGCAAATGGCCTTTTATTCCCATTGCTGCCTGTGGCACTTTTCCTCTCTGAGAATCCCATTAATTTTAACACAGTGGTCTTACCATGTACATCCAAGATCCTGTCTCATTTTTGGTGCCTTTTGGTGACCTGAAGACTCATAAGAGGAAGTAGGACATAGCTTCACAGGACAAAAGAGGGCAAAAGCTCAAAGTAAGTGAGAATTTTCTACAGAAATGATAGATAGCTCACAGTGTTGCAAAACAAGGCAATGCTTCCCCTTCCTCTCTTCATTCATCTTCATTCAGTTTATGGTCAGAAAGGGGAAAGGTTTTTCGGCAGAAGTTGAGCTTCTGTCCACTTCTTAAATAGTCAGAACTTGTAGTGCTCTAAGAGTTTGTTTCTGGACCAAAATAAATGAAATATCTACTTATGTGTTTAAAATGCAGTTTGCAACCAAAATGAAATAAAAAAGGTGCAGATGTGTCCTGGAACTTTTCTTCAGTGTCTTTGTATTTTCATGCTTAATGAATTCCACAATAATGACATTAAAATAAGTGGTCTGTTACCTAATATTGGTGATCAATAACTAATAATCATACTACACTGTATGTAGTTCAAGAAATGCCTAGGTAACTTCACAATACAAACACAAAGTTACATGTTCATTGGAATGACTGGCTTCTAAGCAATCTCTTTTTCTGGGTGAAAACTCTCTTTTGTCTACTCCTAGTTCCTGATATACCAATTAAAATTCCATTTTCAGTAACAGCAGCTCAGAGCAGTTGAGATTTTAACACCAAATCCTAACTGTCTTTTCCTGAGATTGTAGAGGGGTATAAATTATGCTGGGTGAAAAAAATAGGGGAAAATCATGCAATCTTATTTTGCATCAAACACCAGACTTTCCTGTTTCGTATTTGATTAACAATATTCTCTCCCAGGAAGGGGAAGACTTCCCATATAGAATGGAGCACAACTCTATTTTTATGGAGATTAGTACAAACAGGCACTTACTGCCTTTCTGTATTGTCCTCAAAGTCTTTGAAGATGCGATTTTTGAATGTCAAATACTTTTCATATCATCAAAAATAACATATGAAATACAAATTGACATACATATTCATTATTTAAACTGAAGGTAGCTTAACACGATCTATTTTATGAACTATTTTGCATTCTGTTATCTGTATTTCTTCATTTTCTGAAAAAAAAAAAAAGTATGCCTGTATTTTCTTTGAACTGCTGGGCAGCATCATGATTTAATCCATACAATTCCAAAGACAGGTAGGAAAAAAAAATATCAGTCTCCTCCAAGATTAATCAACAGGGAATATACAAAGTCAACTCTGCTCTCTTTTCTTCTTGACATTTTCCTTCCAGCGTAGTTGATTTAATACTTGAAGAAGTGAGGACATCTCTAGCTATAGGAAATGAATAGTGGTTTTGAGAAAACCATGAAAACTGCAGTTGCTCTGTCATGTCTTCTGATGGGCAAATTATAATTCTAATTCACAGTGATATTTCTAAGTGCACAAAAAAAAAAATTAAAAATTTTGTCACACTTCTCTAAGTCATGCTGAAGAAGTGATGATAGTGGGGATCGCTGTCATGTCCCTACCCTCCACATCCTTATTGTCCCATATAATGCATATGTTTTGGGTCACATGGCACTGAAAAATGTATGTGCCATCACAGAATGCCTATGGTATCTCTATATACTAATGCATAGACAGAAGTTCTACTTCCCCAGTTAAAAAAAAATCACTCATAGCTGAAGTGATTGTGGAAAAGTAAATTGCAATGATAGTTCTTTTTTTTCCCTGTTCTGTATGGGACTGGATAAAGCTAAATATCCAGTCCAACTAGCTAAAACAATACTACTAAGCTATAGTCAAGTTAATGATTCAGAAATACTGCCTCATAAGCATGGTTGAGTCAAAAGGCCAATGAAGATGTTAGTGGTATCTCTTTCATGCACAGTATACGGCATCTCAATAGGGTTTTATGCATTTCTCTTGCCAGATGGAAAAAAAAATGGTAGGAAAATATTCACTAATGTGGTATATTAGTTAATTTAGGATGCTGACAGTACTGACAATCTTCAACAATTTTTTTATTGGCATGCAATTTACCACCAACTTGTAATAAACATGATTTCATTGCTGACTTTTGAGGTTTATGAGGAATTAACAACATAAAAGGAGAAGAAGATGGAATTCTTACTATATGATATAATTACTTGCTCACATTATTAAAGCTAGATCCAATTTAGTGAACTGCTACTTTATGAATTCCTGTATATTAGAAATTATGCACAGTTATAGTGTTTTGCATGTACCTCAGGAGGTAAATACTGCAGCATTTCTCCTTTCTCATGAATGATTATTATGAATCTTTTAGAAAACATGCTCAAAAAGCGTGTTGGTTTTTCCTCCTCCATAGAAATGCTGTATTAGAAAGGTCACGGATACTTCTCAAGTATTTTCCCTAACTTCTCCCTGACTGGTGATGATTACCCCAGTCTACCACAGACCTTTGCATACCTGAGAGCACAGTATCTACATAACAAACTGAAAGGCAGTCACTATAGCTGCTTCAAGGAACAGATCCTCAGTCTTAGTGCCCATTTGTTTCTATGGCACTCAGAAACACCACTAGCACTGAAGTTTGTTCTTATATTCACAAGAAAAAAAAAAGAGAACTTTAAAGCAATAGCACATTTTTATTTTGATAGATTTTAATAAGTGCTGAACTGAGCTATTTAATTATGCATTTAGTGATAGCTTTGTTTCTGAAAGTCCTTTGCCTAATATCCAATCAGACCTAGACATAATCTGCACATAAACATCTTTCACTGTAAAATAAATCCCTTGTTTCTCTTGACTAAGAGTAAAGGGCATGTTTCAAGTGATGCAAAAACAGGTTTTCTGAAAATGAAATTAACAACAACGAGGTGAAGAGTTTCTGGCAGTGAGAAACTTTTTTCTGTCTTACTTTCTTGTGATTATTCTTCTACATTTTTTCTAGGGGAAAGCAAACTTGTTTGCAATTGAATGAAAATTGCAGGGCATTGATTTTTTTTTTTCTGATATTACTGTTTTGTGGCATTTTTCTTTGAGCAATAAAAATGAATGCAAAAGAAATAAACAAACCAACCCCCAGAATATCAAGACAATATGCCAATTTCCGCAGTCTGTCGTCTCTGGTCAAATACAGCAGTGGTCCTGTTCTGAGGTTCATTCTTGTTTATAAAATATCTCACTACATACTGCAATGTTGCTTTCATTTTTCCAAAGTCCTATGATATTGTCATTCCAAGTCAAGCATTAGGGCATTATCACAAGCTAGAAGTAAGGCGGTAAGAACAGTAGTTGTACAAGACAGTACTTCAAGAATAGTGTGAATACATTTTCAAACCTGCTATATCTACAGAAGGTACAGTTTATAATTGTTATCTGATACTCCTGGGTTTTCTCCTTGGTAACAAGTGGTGGTCACAACATTGGAATTCTTAGTCATCACTTTGGTTAGGAGCAAAGGCTCGCTCTCAGCACCTCAAGCTTCTATTTAAACAGGAGAAACTAATGAACTTTAATGAACTTTAATTTGTCTCCCACTGCTGCTACTTCATCTCTGTTTAGTAACCTAGTAATCTTTCCAAACTCCACAGGGGATATGAATTCTTTATAAGGCTTAAGTCATACTGAAGTAAATTCAGAAAAAGATCCAAGCTTCTGTTTATACTAATGCCAGCAGCCCCATCAATCTAGTAATGTCATAAGAGAACAAAAAGAGACATAATGGAATCAGATTGGGGATTAAATGGGAAGTTTCTTGCTGTTTCTTTGGACATTGCTAGTTTGTAAAATTCTGTAATAAGATGTATTTTGCATTCATGCCAGGCTATTTCTACATTTTCTCTCTACACAAAGGAAATAAGGAGCCTAGTAACTCTCAAATGTATTAATTACTTACTTGAGGTACCATCAATGTACAGGTGCAGAAGCAGTTAAAGATTATTCTTTGTCTTTCTGCAATCTATTTTGTCAAAGAAAGTCAGGGTAACCAACAGGTTTTATAGCTGAGAGAGGCATTTGGACATTTGGGAAAAGCTGTGCAAGCTTCCTGGGTAGGTCTTTGTCCTTTTCTAGTCAAACAAAATTTTACCACATTTGTCATAATACAAGCTTTGGAATTGCCACTATTACCAGTAAAATAAATAAAAACATTAGGAATTCTTTAAAAATACTCTCAGGAAACATGTAAAACACCACAAATCCACTAAAAAAAAATTGCTGAACTGCTTCATGATCCTAGAGTCAGGAGAAATCGCTTGAAAGAATGTACATTAATCAGTCCAACTTATATTTTTGTGATCTGAGTTCCTATAGACTGATGCTAGTTAATGATGGGACTTAATACTAGCATTACCTTCAGAAATTAAGGCCAAAACATATTACATCAGTTTTTAGCCATAGTATAATGCCATTTATTTTGACATGGTTGCAATAAAGGTATGCACTGTTATTTAAGCTGCAAATACTAAGCTGCTATCATAGATAAATAAATCTCTTACAGTCTTGGTGTATTTTTCCTTGCCTAGAACTGATTAATACAGAAATATTCTCTACCATGGTTAACAATGCCCCATAGGCAACAAATTTTGATTGTTTACCCAGTATCTTCTAAGCATACAGAAGAATTAGTGCAAGTATCCTGAGTCAACATCATCTGGTCTGCTCTCTGACAAAGGAGAGATTTTATCAACGTATTTCACTATTATGTGGAGAACAACCTGAATTTGCTTTGTATACCTCTCTGAGATGACCACCAACAGTACTGTACAGAAGCAGAAACAAGACTTCAAAAATCTTATGCTCCATAATATTCTATTAGCACTGGTTGTATTTGCAATCGATGTGTTTCATTTCTTATAGTAGCAAGTCCCTTCATAATAATAACTTCAGAATATATGGGATACAATCCCACAAATGGAATGTCGACTGGAACAAACCCAAATACTACAATTTATTTCAAAGACCAAAGGTATTATGGAAGAATGAGGCATTTCAATCTGAGAAGTCACCTCAGCAGTAGTATTTAATCCTCAAAAGAGATGTATTCAACACTAGAGTTGTAAATTTGAGTGTGGCCAAAAGGCTGAAAGGATTTCTGCAGCTTTTTCCAAAGCAAGTAATAAAAAGAGTGCCTACATTCTTTTCTTCACATTGCCTTTAGAAATTACAAGGAAAATTAAAGTGTAAGAGTGTAGAAGCAGACATAAATTTGAAGACAGTTTTGAAAAACAGAGTCTTAGCAAGGATGAAGCTGAGAATTAAGGTTAGGTGAGTGCTCATCAACAAACCATGAGGTATTTTTCTGTGTTAGTACAGTAATAGACAGTTGCTACTATTATATGGACTCCATCAAATGAAGAATTATTCATATGGTGTAACTGACACCTTTTTCAATAGAAGAACATAATTGTTATCCTTTTTGATTTAGTTTGGTTTGTGGCTTTTTTAACAGATAGATTTCAAATACTTTAAAATGCTGAAATGACATTTCATCTCCTACATGTTGGGTATGTGAGCATAAATGATCAACTCTTTGAAACTATTTTCAAATGGAGTTCAGATGAAGAAAAATAATAGTGGTTTGTATTTTGTATATTATGACTTGATTTTGAACAATTTTACACCCACCTGAGAAGCTGTCACGTTTTGTGAGTCTAATTCTGTTAAATGATGGGTTTTTGACAGAGAATAATTTTCAATCTATATTTCATCTATTCCCATGAGAAGAATAATTAAATGACAATGGGATAAATTATTTTCCCTGGCCTGAAAAAAACTGCATAAATACCTGGGGGAAACAAGAGCTTAGGTTTGCCAGGACAGTGAGCTCTAGGTGGAGGGAAGGAAGAGGCTTCGTTTTGGACTGAGACCAGCTGTCAAAAGAGGGATGTTTAGGAAGATTTTTCATCAAATCACCTGATGTGATGCAATTAAATGTCAATGGCCTTTTACTTCCTACAACTGCTCTCTGGCCTAAAAATTGTCAAGTTCATGAGGTCAAGGAAAGGATTAAGGGATTTTACAGATAACCAGAATTTGAATCAACAACTGAAATCTGAAATTAGCAGAGTTCAGACTGGAAAAATAATGCCATATTTAGCAGTCAGATAGTGAGGGTGAATATCATGGAACATGACAAATTCTTCATCACCTTCAGTTAAGATTGATGTCCTTCTAAAAGATGCCCTCAAATGAGGCCTTTGGAGTCAGAGGTAGCAATGACTTTCAGTAATTCTCTATTAATATTATCTCAGAGGTCAAACAGACATTTAAAATATTTCTCTGACTTTGAATTCTATGAATATTATTAATACACCTAGCAGAAAAATCTAATACGTGTAATGGGATATTTATGAATGAGAAAAATATGAAATCAACTTTTCCCTAAAGGAACAGATTTTCTTTTTTATACTTGTCCCTAAAAAGAAAATAAATTAAATTGCATAATTATGTTGGATAATTTTAATTAATGTTGTAAAATAGGTTTATGCTAACAATCACATATAAATAATTCTAACACATGCTTTAGAGGGTATAAAGTGTCTATTAAGCTTGTTGAATCACATGTTTTAAAATATATGTAGAGAACAGCAGAGGAAATTGGAAATTATTCCAATTATATCAGTTTAAGCTACCTTCTCATTTGAAAATGCTGAGGGACAGGTGAAGCATTCAGATGACGCAAGTCACAAAAGTCACCCGCTCTGACCTGAAAAGCTCCTTAAAAAATCCTTTGGCTCAAGCTTCAGGAAAAGGCAGCACATAAATGATATTGTCCACCTGGAGGATGTGGTAAAAATGGGTCTATCAAAAAGTAGCTGCAGCCCTAAGTGCTTTCATAGTGCTCACAGCTGGAAGCTGGGCTGTGGATTTGTAGGCCAAGCTTTTACACTTATTGCTGATAACTATTAGAAGTTATGTGTAGTGCTGACAGATTCTTTTCAGGCACTGACCTAGATTTACCATGGTTCAGTTCAAAGGCCTTTTTCTAGGGAGACAACGCTGTCCTTCCTTATATTCTGTATAATTTATGTAACTCATTTAGTCTAGAAGACTCTACAGCCAGTAGTAGACAACTCAAAGCATCAAGGGAATACACTAAATATGAGCATACCCTGATTTCATCACCTCTGTATGTCTGACAGCAACAAAGATTATTCTCTAGCATGATTCCCATGAGCTCTTCCCAAAAGACAGACATCAATCAAAGTTTCAATCTTGTTATAGACTGGAGAGCTTTTATCTCCTTTGACAAGTTCAAGTTCAAGATGATGACTTTGACCTTTTCAGTGCACCTCTAAATTCACAGCAACTGGCGTCTTTGCCACGTACACCTATTAATGTATACCAGCAGAGCAGCTTACAGAAATTTTCTACTGTATGCACCATAATCTTAGATTTCACTTTCCGACTCCTTATAAAATTCCTTTTCACATATAGAACCATAAAGAGAGGCTGGGCATTTACCACTTCTCTCATTTTATTAATTTTCTATTAAAATTTATCTATCCTTAAAATATCAATATCACATTCTGTTGGGGACCTTTCTACCTAAATCTTTACATTTAAACAAACAAAAAAACCCCCAAACAAACAGAAAACCAAACCATATGTGTTTCTTGTTTCTGTTTACAAAGGGAGTGTGTGCCATTCTGTACATTCTGAACACTCTACAAAATATAAGAACTTTTTGAAACTCTTGAGATTGCTGATATCTAGTGTTCTTACCTTTAAAATTTCTTAGTAGCTATCTAGCAGCATACACCATGAGAAGCAAACACATGCATTAATTTTCAAGGTTTACAATTACTGAATCCATACTTTATTTTTTTTTTTAATCAGAATACTTGTATGTCTTCCTAAATTTTCATAGTGCTTTGGGACAGCTTCCCAGAAAAGATGCTGAGCCCATTTTTTTTAAAATTCCCATTCTTTCTGTACTAACATTTCCTTTACAGAATAAAGCACTAGTTCAGGCTGATTGACAATCACCAGACGAGGGCTTTTGTGCAAACCCTGTGTCATGTATTAGGACTCAATTTTATAAAGATAGCACTAAAAATTCCATTCTGCATGCTGAGGTTATATTATAGAATAACTTAGCAGTGAGAAAACTAGATCAGTCCAAATTTCTATAGACACATCTTCTTTTTCAGAACGGTCAACTCATTGTACACTTGTTGACTCATCTTCACCATGAAGACAGTACACTCACTGCTGATTTACACATTGCATCTTACAGTAATTAATCTAGAATGTTCAATAGCTCTGAAAGCCATGAAAATGCCATTTCCAGAATCTTTTTAAGGCTTTCTATGCTTGCTTTGTATTACATCTAGGAATGAACGTCTGAAATAATGAGTATGTGCAGGAAGATGAATAAGTTGACCTCTGGTTTCGGCTCTCTTGGAAGATACATTAGACCTGAAAGATGGCTGAAACTATTGGAGTGGAGCACTTGTTAGATTTGGAATGTCTGAGTGTTAGGTATGCATTTCAGCCCCATTGCTATGTTTCATGCCTAAAATCATTCTTATTATTTCTTATTTTTCGGCCATAGTCATCTTGTACTCCCTAAGTGTATTAATCAGCAGTGTATATCACTTAATTTCAAGCCAGTCTTAACCACCTGAAATTCCATTTCCCTTAGAACACATATGAAACACGTTAAAGAAAGCACCATTTTTTTTCTACTCTATTTTGACAAAATTTAAAGCTATATATGATCATAGAATCTGTTCTTTTTTTTTTTCTCTAACCGAACTCTCATTTACTACTTCTCAGCATGGTGGGGGTGGGAATATTTTTTGTATACACTATAAGCATCCAAAAACATGAAAGGAAACACATTGCAGTTTGTTCACTCTGAAACTGGAATTAATTTTACATGTTTAAAGAGAAAAAAGAATATCTAAAAAAATATCCAAGCCGTTCATCTGCTCTCTTCAAAGTTATTAGTAACTGTAATAAAACACATATTTCAGTAATCTTTAAACTGTCCAGAGTTTCTATTCCTTGAATTCTGCTTGTCATGCTTTCAATTTATATAGTTTCTTTAGATGTTTTTGAATCCAGTCCTTTCTAGTTATAAGCAATGTAAACAGCACCTACATATTCAACTGACTTAATATGGCTTCTCTAATTGTCATCAATGGCAAAAAATATACAGTGAAAATAAAGGCAGAGGAATTATTTATGTGTAATTTATAAATATATAACTGAAATGCTGAATCTAGTTGTCTTTGGTTTCCTTCTGTGGTCAGTAGTGAGCAAGAGGACAGTTCAAAATGCCTAAAGCAGGCTTTCCCTTTGATTTATCTAGTGAAGTTTGACTATGTAAGGAGCCTAAAAATGAGATTTGTCTGACCAAAAGCAGATACGAACACCTCAACTGGTCACTTGAGGCTTCTTTGCAAGGTCAGTGGGAAAAATAGAGAGTAAATCTTTAAACTGTATGTCAGTAACAAGTCTAATGAATCACTTTCTGCATCTTCCGTTGACCTTAAAAAGAAGCCCCAAATGACTTGCTTAAGTGTATATCCCTAAGCTTATGTTGTAAATGCCCAGAGTTGGTAGATGAATTCTACCCTAGCCTACTAATTTAGCTTATTAAATTTAGGTAGCAACTTCATGCAAAGCTCCAGGGCAACCAGTAATTAAACTTTTTTTTTTCCTAAGTGTTGAAAAGTGTACTGTTTTGCTACTTCCCAGTCTTCAAAGCACAGTTCATGTTTAGTTTTCAGGCAGCAAAAAATAATATAGCAGATAGATTTCACGCAAAAACTCATCCCACCTACTCCTTTCAGACCTGTAGCTCCCATTCCGTATCCACATCAGATAGTCATCCAGAATCATCCAGTTAAAGGTAATTATCAAAGAACCTGCAGGTTGTGTTTAATGCTTGCATAAGATTCATGGCTTACCTGACAACACAGGTGCAGAGCTCTTGTCTTGCAGAGTTATCTTGTTATCACTGCACCATCCAGAAACATCTAAATTCCGTGAAGCCTTGAGTTTGAAGAGCTCAACCAGCTAACTCTCCAGGAACCAAGGAGCTCTCAAGCCAACAGCGTATTCTGTTATAAAAGCCATCCTGGCACCAGCTGGGAGACAAGGAGCAGGTCTTACTGGTAAAATTAACAAGAAGACAGAAATAAAACTGAGGATAAACCCAGTAGAAAAACAAAGACCAAGAAAAGATACAAGCTTAGTTAGGCCAGGCCTGAGGAACAAGAAAAAACAGTGGTGTAGAGAGGCTGCAGTCTGAAGCCTGAAAGGCCAGGAATTGGGCGGCTTTTAAGATATGCTCCAGATTCCTGAGATGCACCAAGGTCTGATGGCTGTGTAGTTCCCTTGCAATGTCATGTGGACAGAGCTGCCTCCTCTTGTGAGGCCCCTATGACCCCTATGACCGCAGACCTCAACAGAACCATTAGCTCCTTCTGAGTCATTGGCTCTGGGATACCGGACAAATTTTTGGATGCAACAGGAAAATGTTAGTGCATAAAAGATGTGTAAGTATTATGACTGTACATTACTTTGCCTGGAAACAAGGAAGATGCTTGGAGATTTGGCTGAGATGGCTGCCAGAGAAAGTTCGCAGTAGTTCATGGAATTGGGTGATCACACAGACACTAGCGGTGGCAAACAAAATAGGAACAGAAGCAGAGAGGAGTTTGACCTGGCCATTAGGAAAGAACGTGTCATTAATTTCTGGTGGAGTTCTATCTCAGCTCAGAATCTGTAAATTTTGGCTTGAATCTCATTCTGGTGCACATCTGAGATAGCAGCATGCTGAACAAAATGAAATCAATGTTTGAATAAATGTATACTATCTATTTTTATACACTTCAAATAACATACTTTTAATATTTTAAAAGAATTTTGACAAAACAGAGATTGCTGTTTATCAATACAGTTTATAGTGGCTCCTGTTTGGCAATAAGTATCAACAATCTCTTCACTGATTATTTTTTTTCTGTTTTCAATTATTCATAATACTCTATAAATCATGAGAATATTTTCTTGTTTATAGAACTACCTCTTAAAAAACAAGACAGTACTCAAAATATATGACTCTTAAATGGTTAATGCTTCTAGTAATAATGTGAGCTTCTGCCTAATTACAATTTTACATAAGCAAATGACACACAATTAAAATAATGACTATTTCAAACAAACTTCTTGTCAGTCTGAAGGAAATGTTTCCTGCAGCATCTGGTAGCGTATCTGGAAGTAAGACACACTTGCCCTTGTGATTCTGTGAAATGGGAAAATGAAAATGTGACTTCTGTTACTGCTACTTCACTGCCATCATACCAGAGGTCTCTGCACGGGGGAAGTGCAATCCATATGTGTGTATCACCGTTCCTTTTGGGGACGTATCTTCTAGTTGTATTGCAATGAGACCTCCAGGGAGCAGTGGCAGCAAACCCCTTCCACAGAGAAGCAGGAAGGGCTGCAAAACTGCAGCTACTCTGCATGCAAAGCTCCCACCCAGTCATAGCCCATGTCTCATTGATGTGGGTATGTCAAACTGTTGGCTCCTTCCACTGAATAAGAAGTATTCTGCCAGGATGATGTGAGAATTGGAGTCATTGTAAAGACCAGAAGTTTTATAACTGTTCAGGAATGCAGTAATAAACTGCAGCTGTTGCTTTGGACCACCTCCTTTAAAGGAATAATAGGGTTGCTTCTGCAATAATACAAGCAACTCAGAAAATGCCTTGCTGGATCAAAACATAGGAAGAGGGTAAAGTACATGCCACAGGGCTGTAGAGTTTCAGTGTGCCTTAAGTAGCTGAAGGACTTGAGGTGCAGGGCTCAATTTGGGGAAGGAGAGCAGAGGACAGTAGGACTAACTGTGGACTGGAAACACCAACCTTGGAGAAGAATGGTTAAGGAGATAGAAGTTAGTATGCTGGGATGGTGGATTAACTGGGGATAGAGGAGATTAGATTGCTAGATAGCTGAGAGAGAGAGAGAGAGAGAGAGAGAGAGAGAGAGAGAGAGAGAACTTTTTTCCCTTTGATTTTTCTATAGAATATTATTCTCTTTTACTAGATCTGCCAATAGTTGTTAGAACCATTCAGCAACAGGAATATATCCGTACTTATATTGAGGCTTATTTATCACACAAATGAAACATCCTATTGCCAGTCTCCTTTTAATTACTATCCCTATTGAAATCTGCTGGCCTGTTTTACAGAGCAGTACAGCAAATGCAAGATTACACAGACTTCATAATGAGCTGTAAGCACCTATGAAAATGAGGCCAACTTTATACTTGGGTATTGCACAACCAAGAGCTAATGAAGCAGCCACACTGCTGAACTTCTCCTGTATAAAACATTCGTAATGAAAACTACGTACTGCAGTGTGGAGGCTGATATTTTCAGAGTTTGGGTGGCTTTTTTTAGTCACCTACTTTTCCCTGAGATTTGCAATGTCAATGAGCACAGAAAGATGGCAAAAGACAACAACTTTGTTTTTTGGTGACTCTTATTTTAAATGCTCTTTTAATGTATCAATTTATTTTAATACCAAGATACTGGCACAATTGCTAAAACGCAAATCATGAAGATAGAAAAATTTCTAAATACAGATACAGTAAACCTAAATATAAAAAATACATGTTTGACAAGAGATATGCTCTTTATGTTTTAAGGTTTTTACTTTGTTTTTTTGATGTTGAAAACCAGTTTATTTATGTTTTCCAAATTTCATAACTTCAGAGGTCACAATGAAGTCTGTTCTGCTTCTTCTGGAATCAGGATGTGGCTTATATAGTGAATCTTGCCAACTTGCCATTTCATGCTGTTTAAATCCCTGTAGGGCTTGCACAGCTTCAGCACAACATTCTCTTTGCATGCATCTTTAAAACCAACATCTTAGAAGAGGTACTGAAATAGCACTTTGTCCAACGTTCAGCCCTAGACTAAAATTTCTGAATTTTTCTGAAGCTGGCAAAGTTTTGTCTGTACTCTGGCTAAATTTGGCCCACTGTTATTGTAGAAACAAAGGTGATTTTGGTAGCAAACATTAGAAGTTATTCAGAGCTTAGAATTCTGCTTTAGTGTTTGAAAGTCATACTCTTAAGGACATGCTTGTTAATTGATATTGAAGAACTACAGTTTTAGAGTAAAAATTCACAAATATTATGTAAATACAGTATTTGAAGGACAAGAATATTTTTTCCAAAAATCGAATGCAATTCTGCTTGCACGTTCCTTGCAAAGTCTACCGAAGGATTTACAAATGCAGTTGCAGTTTATACCTGCCCAGGAGAACTTGGTTCTGAGCAGTGATTAGAGACTATTCCTGTAATGGAATGACCTCCCTGAAACTGGACATGAATGTATTAAAAGCTGTACCTACCCTTCAATAAATTCAAAATATTACAAATCACTGATATATTAAACTGTTACAAAGTAATTAAACCATAATTGTATGTTGAAAAATAGCCAATAGAACTGTGAATAAAATACAAGAATATTAATGCTTTCCTTTTAAAAAGCAATATAGCATCGTAATCCACTGGACTACAGCAACTCTTCTGACACCAATGGGAATTTACAGTAGATTTCAATTAACAATTTTTTTGTTCGACACTTTCAATTAAAACGAGATATACATTAAAAAAAATGTCTAAAACCACAGAGCTTCAGAGCTTAGATAAAACTAACCTCCTTCATTCATATCAGCATCTTTACATGCTGCAGGTTTTTATATAAATCAGGCTTTATTTGCATCCTCAAAAAAAGTGAAAAATTAGACATAGCTTCAAGCCTAATGGATTGCAGCAAAAGATCTGACTATCTAAAGAGCTGAGCATAATTCACAGAGTCCTGAGAAGGGGCACTCTATCCACAGCCATCTGCTGAAACACAGAAATGTGGTATAATCTAAATTGTGATTCCTTTGCAGCATCTGAGCAGCCTGAACTAGTGGAAGGTGCCCTGCCCATGGCACGAGGGGTTGAAACTAGATGGTCTTCAAGGTCCTTTCCAACCCTAACCATTCTGTGATTCTGTGATCTGTAGAAATGTATGGCTAGAATCTTTCTGTTTTAAAATATTATTGAGACCTGCGTTTCTCTTTGGAGGAAATCTTGGTCTTCTGCTTAACCTCAGTGTACTGGCAGAATCCAACACTTGTCCTTCATCAAAAATGACCCAATTACATTAGGTATTTTTAAACTGAAGATTACTCTTACAGAAAAGATCGTGCCAAAATGTTTTAATTGCATCAATTATCTTAAGTAATTCATTAAAATGTCACAACACCGAGAGATGATGCTCTCCAGAGTTCGTGCATATGTGATCTTGATTGCTTTAATGTTTATTTTCTATCACCCATAATCATTTTACTCAGACAAGATGCTTCTGTGTGTATGTCAGGAGAACAATGAAAAATTGGTTGTTTCAGGCCATGTAAAATGTGAAGAATTTGTGCACATTTTTCCCTCTTATTTTCATTTTTTATGAAAATAGAAATCTCCTAAATAAATCACTGAGAAGCTATGAATTATGTAATAGTGCAATCTCTCACTCTGCTGTGTATTTACCAATCTTCACAGAGAATGTGTTTTAATTGGTTATTCAGTGCTCCATTAATTATCTCAGGCACAACTGTAGCTTGTTTGAGTTTTAGTTTAAGCTTTAAAGGAAACAAGGGTAAAAAAAGGTATCTTGATTTCCTAGTCTCACAAAAAAACCCCATAAACTATGTAAAGTAAAACATAAACTTATGTTAACTAAATTAAAATCCTATGATAGGTTTGGAAATGTAGTGCTAACTTAGATACAAAGATCACTAGGCACAATTCCCGTGGGTTCTACAAGAATCAAATCAATTGATTTGATTTCAACTCCTTCCTACAGAAATTAAATCTTGCAATGGACACCTCTTAAAAACTTAAATTCTGTCTCACAGACAGATGGATTTGTTGTCACAAGTATATTAGTAGGTCATTCTAAAATCACACTAATCCACAGGACAAGGGGCCCTGCTACAGAAAAGTGTAGAGACACTGAGGGATTGTGAGGATTTGATCTTTTCAGCTTAATCAAAATATCATATGATCACACAATTTTTCTGAGAAATAATTTTGAAAACAACATCATTACCCTAGTGGATGAAAGCATAAGAATATTTAAAGACTAGAAGATAGAGTTGGACAATATTAGGTACAAAATTACTTATTTTCAGTAGCCAAGTTGTGGCTGGAGCGAATACTTACTTTTTACCTCAGAATGTATGCTTTATGGTTCACATTAAGGATATATTATGTAGAAATTAATATGTAGAATGCAGAGCCATTGAAACACAGAATCACACAATACCGGACCCACAAGGATCACTGAGTCCAGCTCTTAAGGGAATGGCCCACACAGGGCATTGAACCTGTGACCTTGGTGTTATTAGCACCAAGTTTTAACCAACTGAGCTACTCTTAGGGTGAAGGAATGCAAAAGCTCTGGTGCTGAATCAGAAGGCTGAGAAAGAGTTCAGAACAATATTTGACCTATAAGTTTTCAACAGAACTTAAAAAATGCTGGTAGGAAAAGAAACACTTAAGGAAATTCTTGACTTTCAGACCAGAATATAAATCTGTGTATTGGAGATAAAGGGAAGGATCAAGAAAAAGCTAAAGAAGAAAGTGCAAAAATGATAAGCTCATAGCTGTAGTATTTCAGTGCAAATCCTAATAATACAACTTGAAGACACAGATGTGATTTAGATTTTCAACTTCCTAGAATTACTCTTTCCTCTCAGGAAAAATAAAGGATAATTATTTAACGGGCATATTTTCAGAAAAACTGACATCAATTTTAGATACTTTGCACCAAGCATTTAGCTTGTGCTGTCTAGTCTTTAAAGATGCCTGTCAAAGCATATTATCATTGTCCAGAAACTAGCCCACATCTAACCAAAAGCATGACTGCATGATTCAGACTCTACCAGGTAGAAAAATTAATTTGAGCAGTCTTTGATTTTCACCTGCTTCACAAGCCCTAGTAGAACAATTTTGATTTTAAGAAATTAAGATTTTATTATATCTTATCTATAGTTACTAAGCTGTATTTCCATTTATGTGTATACATATAAATAATGAATTGTGAGCACATATAAAACAATCATATTCAATAAGATTGAATACATTGTAGTGTTTCAAGGGGGTTCCTCTTATTTTTACTACAAACGCATACCCCAAATCTATTTTCATTTGAAAATTCTTGGCGTAACTTGAAACTGTGATAATCTATTTCACATCAGCATTTCTTAGTTTTTTAAAAACTGAAGTCTCTGTAAATGAAAGTAAGTGACTCTAACTCTCTTCCAAAGACAGACCATCTTAATGTGCAAGTTATACTTCAAGCAGTTCTCTGACACCCCCGTGGAGCTTCCCATATTCTAGAGATGATGGGCAGTGATAGAGGGATTTATTTCACCACAGAATGAGGAATACAATAAATGTACAAAGTTGTGGTATATCTTCTGTGAAGAGAGATAACACCCAGTGTCACTGGGTATGTGATAAAATGAGTAGTTTGTATAGATTTGAGTTTTAAAGATTAAACATTGCAAAAGCATGAACATATGTAACATGGATACCTGTATTTTTAATATCTGGTTATAAATATACATGAAATAAGGAGCAAGTTCAGGGCTCTTATATGTGCTTTAGTAATTCATCCACATTAATGAAATCCTAGAATTTTTACATTGTTAGTGAAGTACAAAGAGAGCAGATTTTTTTATACCCTCTTAGGTGGTGCAGAAACATAACTGATGAAAAAGACTTTTAGTAGAACTAAAGAGACTGTCAGATGAGACCATGCAACTTTTACCTCCAGAAGCAGAAGAGACTTGCTTTACAATAACATAAGGAGGAAACTAGAAGAAACCACAGCATCTAATTAGAAATAGATGCATTTTTTGCTATACATGATCTTTAATTCATTCAGGTGGTACATATACCAACATTACTACTATTACGTAATCTAAATTTCTAAGTCTAAGCAATCATAAGCAAGTCTAAGCCTCCCAAAAAAAAACATTTGTCTGTTATCTGTTGAAAGTGATATTTTTATTATGCTTGACTTGATTTGGAAAGTTGTTTTATTTCTGAATAAAAATAGACCCCAGGTTTTAGAAACCAATAAGCATTGGTTTATAGCCATCTTAAGTCATCTTAACTTGTCTAAATGGTACATAAAGAACAAAACAAATCTGTGACCATTTGAGGTTTTTATCATTCAATTGTGCACTTTTTATTGTTGTGGTAAACCATTTGGGGTTTATTACATTTCTGCTACTACAGTTAATGAGCACTAATATTCTAATCATGCTCCAATACATACCATGCATGCACTGACTCACAGAGTACTAAGTGGCAACTCTCCATCTAAGTAACCTAAGTAACCTGTTGGACTCAAAGTGTACTAATTATATTTTGCTTTGTAAAGCAAAATGTTGCTTTGGTTGGATTCAAAAGTGGCTGCTGAAAAACTGGAAAAGCTACTGCCAGAGGATCTATAGTACTTAGTTACATATATGTGAGCAAAAGGAAAGAAGAAAGGGAAGATTTCTGTTCTAACTAGAAGTAACTTCTTACCACCCATGAATAGAGAATGTCTAATCTGAATTTAATTCTCAGAGCTGAGTACTAAGGGAGATAAAGGCAAAAAAACACAAACTAACAGCTCAAAAGCCAACACCAACAAAATGCTAAGTTTTAACTTGAAGATAATCAGGTTTCCACAAGCATGTGCAATATTCAGTGATCATATCAGTTCGTTGTACTGCTATCTCTCATACCTGGAAAAGATACTTTGATTAAGAGGATTTTGACCACTCTGTGAGAAAAGTCTTGGATATAATAACGATCCATTCAGTAGTATTGTTACTAGCAGCCTGAATGTATTACTGATAACCATCAGCAGTGCAGGGATTAGAAAAGGCAATCTGAGCCTTGCATATAACAACACTGAACTTTTGTTCAGATAAAAAGGCTGAATGGTGCTTGCAAAAGGACTGCTTACCTCCAACATACATGAGCTAGCTTTTCATTTGATTCATCTAGAATGGGCCTTTTGATATTAGAAAACTCTTAGAAGATAACGAAGATTATTAAAAGTTATGGCAAGGTATTATGGTTTTCTGCCAATTCAATACAATCCTGTCAAAAGTCTTGTGACATAATATTGATCTCATATAAAGCCTTTTTGGCTTGCCAAAGCAAGCCAGAAAAAATCTTTTTCAGAAAAAAATTCTAAAAACCACTGATTTGACTTATCTATGAAATTGAATGAAATTTTATTTTAATGGTTTCACATTTGTTACTATTTTTTTTATTATCAAGAATTGTAGCTGTAAAACCTGTATTATAGAGCTTACTAGTGACTGCATACGTTTTCTCAGTGTAGCTAAAATGTAGTTTATCATTCTTTGTTAAGAGCTTCAACAGATAGGATTGTTGATGAGGTAAAAGGTTCCCCTATTGGTGAAACTGGACTGAGAAAGAGACACATCATCTAGCAAAGCTAGTTGAAGGCCTTGAAACTGTTATAGAAGATGTGAAACCATGCCAGGAGCCAGGGGTCAAGAAAAGGACACGATGAGGATGATGAGGAGTGGTTTTGGGACCTCTGACTCAAATTTGAGAGCTGTGTCAGAGGTGTGGCGGGGCAGTAGTGTGGAAGAAATGGTTTTGGAAGTGGGTGGAACAGATGAAGTAATGCGTGAGTTTGTAATTAGATGACAGTATAAAGATGTGGAACCTATGTAATTNTAGGATTGTTGATGAGGTAAAAGGTTCCCCTATTGGTGAAACTGGACTGAGAAAGAGACACATCATCTAGCAAAGCTAGTTGAAGGCCTTGAAACTGTTATAGAAGATGTGAAACCATGCCAGGAGCCAGGGGTCAAGAAAAGGACACGATGAGGATGATGAGGAGTGGTTTTGGGACCTCTGACTCAAATTTGAGAGCTGTGTCAGAGGTGTGGCGGGGCAGGAGTGTGGAAGAAATGGTTTTGGAAGTGGGTGGAACAGATGAAGTAATGCGTGAGTTTGTAATTAGATGACAGTATAAAGATGTGGAACCTATGTAATTTAGTGTGTGCAATTTGGAACATATTTTCTGTGCACCTAGCACCATAATAAAGGAGTGTTTTTTGCTTTCTAATACTCAAAAAGAGTTTAGAGAACTTATTTCTCTGGCTTTTCTGGCATCAAAAGCAACAAATATATTTGGTAAGAACTCTGCCCTTACATTAATTAAGATGAGAAATAAGAATGAACAAATAAAGTATGTATTCAGAAAGAAAAGTTTTTCCTCTCTTATGTGCTGTTTCACATAAAAGCAGGCTTTGAAGATTCCAGGTGGAGTAGAGTCACATAGATACTTACTCCTCAAAGCAAAAATAAATTAAAATTGCAAAATTATATTACAGTTATATAAAAGAGGTTTCACAACAGCTCTGGAAAGTTGTCTCTTAATGCTCCCACTAGATATTACTCAGCAGCGTGCTAGATTTTGCTTTGGTATTTGAAAAGGCAATGATTAAGTTATGCTATTTGTCTCAAAAAGCTTATTAAAAGGTAGTGACATAACTGTTTCTTCTGGTCATAAAATTTCTTCTGGTCCATATGTTTTCACAATGATTAATTGTGGTGCCTGTGTATGTAGTATGGGTATAAAAAGCCCCATTATGGCCTCAGAAAGACAATATACCAAAAAAAAAGGATTTTGAATTTAGCTGGTAGTGTAAGCTATATGTAGAATTCTAAGTACTCAGCATTTTGGCGCATACAAAATGAAATGGTAAAGGGAGTTAAATAAACTCTTAAACAACAGAAAAGTTAAACAAAACAGTGAATGATTCTGATTTCAGAGAAAAAATTGTAACTAATACTTTAGCTAACTTCTAATAATTACTTCTGGCCTATATAGCAGCTTCTTTCATGAGTACTATCCTCATACTCAAAATATGTGTAAGAATTTGTTGGTGCACATATTATTAAATCTGGAAAGTTGATTTGAAGAGTCAGAAACATATTCAAATTATTTTAAAAATTAAAGTTACCCTTCATGTGAAATTAGTTCATATTCTAAACAGATAAAGAAGTTGCTTCAGAATGTCTTGTAACCGAAAAAAACACGGAAAGAAGGAAGACATGTTGACATTAGCATGAAGACCCTTTTGAAAATTTTGTCTCCTATAACAATGAAAGCCAGGAGAAACTGCATCAGAGACAAGGGATTCACAGTCCTGCAAAAGTGATTTGGAAAAAGAATATAGAACATTTCCTCTTTGGCATATTCCCATACACAATTTTTATCCCAGCACTTGCATGAATTATTTTATCCTAGGCTGTGGCTCAATGTATGTTATAGATTCAGAGATCCTCCTTCAAGCTTACTATATATTCACAAAATACAGAAGAAAATAACAACAGCAGTATAAGTAAAGGAATAACTGTTGCCACTGACAGAGTTTTCTATCATGTATCATACAGCTGCTTTTAAAGAGGCTTTGTGCCTCCTTGCCTCAATTACAACTGCTTGCTCTCTTCTTCCTGTCTTCAGTTGCCTATATCTCATTTTCACATTTGTTCTTGCATCATGTAAATTCATTGTCATTGCGAATTCGCTCACTTCACACTGGGTGTGTTCACATTCATGTTTGAGTTTGGCTCAAGAGTGTGCTTTTGGAGTAAACCTGCTGTTCATGATGTATGTATCATATGTTGGCTCATATCACAGAGCAGCTGTATTATATACAAGACACTTCTCTTATGAAACTGAACTGAAAGATGCCCTACAAGAATGCACCTCCAGTGCACTGGTCTCTGCATCCTCTGCACCAGCTGCTTCTCCCTACACACCCACTCCTGTTGGAGTGCATTGCTTGCTAATACCCATAGCTGTATGCAACTAGCAACAAGCCAAATGTATCTTCTGCTTACAGAAATAATCAATTTCCTTCATTTTTAATGTGTCTTTGGACACATGGTTGAATCCTTTCTGTAATAGAAGGTGATGAAGGGTGCAGCCTTTTGATATAGGAATTGGAGAGGAAGCAGTTTGGGAGTATGGTGTGAGATAGCAACAGATATGTCATCCAATTTAGGGTGAAAAATGCACGACGAGCAAAACATGCAAGATGTGCATTGTGTCAGTGATGGGGAGGGCAGGGTGAAACCTATTAATAACTGGAAATACTTCCATATGTCTCTCCTCTCCCTCTACGTATTTAACCTCACCTTTCTTTCACCTTATTTTTGTAATAGTAGTCCTCAAAATGAACTAGTGGTAATAGAATTGGGGGAGGAATCTCCTGTATGACCAAACAAAGCACTGTGTCTGTGCTTGTTTGCAATATTAGTTTTGAAGGAGGGTGGAATATGGGGATTCTTCCCAATTGTGCTTGATATGTTGACATAAAGAGAATGAAGTGACCATATATTTTCTAATTCTGACTGAGGAGATTGTCATCAAGTTATATATCTGTCCAGCCAGATAATGACTAATCTAAGCTGCTTCTTTTATACTCCTAATTTCCTGTGCTGGACAGTATTTCCCTAAGATTACACTGAGGTTGGGACTTCAGCGTTATTTCTGAAGGTGGTGTGTTTACAGTGAGTCATTCATCCATCCTGATGTCCTCACCTTTCCTGGAGATTCTTTTTAATAGAAGCTTTGTGGGGTTTTTTCATTCTCTTGTAGAGTCAGATCTGGTTTTGAACTAACTTCAAGGATGTTAGCAAATGCTGCAGGGTCAACTGAAGTGATTAGAGATTGATTCTGGGGAGCAGCAGAGCTGTTCAAGTAGTGGCTGAATCAGAGAACTCCGCCTTGAGCTCATCTACAACTTAGAAGTTTGATGCTTATGTTTAAAGACAATGCATCTACTCTTGCTCTTTCAAAGGCATCAACTCAAGTTTCAGACAATCCCTGTCATACTGAGAATAGGCCCTTGTACTGGCATACTGTCAGCATCAATGTAAAGCTGTGCCTAAGTTCATTGAGCTTGAATTCAATTGACAAAACAAAGTTCAGAAGGGAGGAAGAAAGCCATCAGAGTATATATCAGGTACATCAGAGGTCTGGTTAGTACTGAATCCAAATGAGGCCGATAGTGAGTTACAGCCAACTATCAACACATTCACTTAGCCCACTTCAAGCCCAAGATACCTTTTTTAATTATCGTTAAAAAATAACATAAGAGCTACCCCTGTATTACTGCTCCTAAACATGCCACTTTCCCTCTATCTCCACTCTCCTGTGGATTAAATTCTCATCTTTCTTCAGCTGACTACAACTCTCTTCACAGATAGACTCACTTGCCTTCTTTAAAACCTAATTCAATCCCATGAGCATGCCTTGCTTTGATCTTTTACAGCTACCTTCCACTTTGCTCCCATCTTGATTAATTTTGCCTGGTTTTCTTCCTGTGCTCTTATTAGCACATGCTTCTCTCTTACACAATCTATTTGGCTTTGTCCTCTATTTAACTTTGTCTCTCTCTCCAGCTCTCTGCGTCCTGCCTTCTATTTACACTCTTTCAAAAGCAATAGGGCTCTCCTTCCTGTGCTCCAAATATTCTTTCTTCCTTCTAATATAGCCCTTTTACTGTTCTCTTTTGCCAAGCCTTACTATAATAGATTTCTCCCACAGTGTTCCTGACCTTTTGTTTTCCAAAGTGTTAGTCTGCAAAATTGCTTAGCAGTGAAACCTCAAGGATGTCTGCAATGGTCAAATGAAAGGAAACAAACCTGAGTGCTTGACCCCTCACTGTGTATAATGCTTAGTTGTTCTTTCCTCCCTAGGCTTTGCCTGGGCTGTTCAGACCGGTTTTCTCCAAAGCATCCTGACTTGGCTTGGAGATGATTCACATCAGAGATTAAGATGAGTGAGCATAAGACTGCTAGAGTGTTGGCTCTCTCCACCCTGTAAATTCTTCACCACCCCATCCTCAGCAACCAGAGCACCTCAGAGCCTGTCATAAGCATCTGCACCAAGTGATAAAAACAACCTTTTGATAGAATGTAAAACCTCCCTCACATTATTTCAAACACTTTGAACATAAAAGTAATTATGTTTTAGAGCTACAGGAATACCAGGCAGGCCAAGAGATAAATAGTTGCCCTGCTGTGGAAGGAATCAACCTGAAGCAATGTAGACATAGGACCATGCAGGCAATTTGGCTTTAGGGACAAGGATGTTTTCCTGACTTTTTTTATTTCACTGTATGGATGATGATAATGATATTATAATTATTGTTTTTGTTGTTGTTATTGTTGTCAATTTATAATTTCTCCCCTCTAAGGAATGAGATAGGCACATTTCACTCACAGTGCTTTATAGACATAATGTATCCACCATGATGGTATCTTCTCCATCACAGTTGTGGCACCTCAAAGCTACAACTAATACTCAAGACAGACATTTTGTTTGTTTGTTCAGCATGAATATGCTATGTTCCTACTCAAAATTACATGCATACAATGCGGGTGAAAGAAGGAAGGTGCTGTTTTACAGGTGCCCAATTTCCATTTATGCTTTCTTCTGCAACTGAAAGCAGTAATGGCTAGATGCTGCTGCTTCATACCAGTGCCTACAACACACCTCTCTCCTGTTGTTGTTAGGTCATGGTCTTACTCTAAGACCCACAGAGCATTGTAGGATTACCAAGTTTATTACAAACTGGGTATTAGATTGTGTTCTAATAGTTTACTCATTGGCCAGATGGCACATAAACCTTCAGAGGTTACAGCAAATACTTGCAAAAGAAGAGAGACCAGATGGAATTGTCTTGCTGGCCTCCCATTGATTAGTCCTGGTTTATGTGGTCGTAACTATATCAGGGCAAAAAATTCATCTCATTTTTACCAAAATAAGGGGAAATCTCTCCATTAGAAGATAACACGTGGTGATCATAGTTTGAATGAAGAAGTGTTTCTTTTTAGGCCAGTTGATACAGATGGAAAAAAGAGACAAGTATTTTTACACAGATTTGTTGTTTGTTTTTTTCTTTTTAGGTCAGAAAACAGAAACAAAACACTTCAAGTAGCCTATGAAAAATTGGTCTCAGTTTAATTTAATTATGTTCATCTGTCTGAAAAATAGAAGAGGTAGGAGTTAGTAGCCATAAGATAGGGTGATATGTTAGCAAAGGTAGGAGGAGGGAAGTTCAATAGCTCCTATGAGAATACAGGAAAAAATGTAATTATCATCCTTGTGGTAGGAGTAATGTTTGGCATGAGGGAAATTCTAAAATCTTGATCTTAGTTTATGATTTTTTGTGGCTTAAAGTTATGAGCTTCAATTCCTAAGCTTGTCTTTTAATGATGCTTTGAAAGTCCTCCTTGAATTCAAAGAGGTAGCAGTTATTTTGTGAATGTTCCGCTAATGGTAACAGAGCTCCTTCAACAGCTGTATTTATATGCCTTGTTCAGAGTCTTTTTGAAGGTTCTAGTTATGTGGAAGTTATGACTCTAAGAAGCTGTATGTATGTTGAATATCCTGCTGGATATGTGATAGGTAGAGTTTATTGCACATTCAAAGGGTGATAAATAAGATGAAATATGAAGAAAGGTGAAGAAAGAGGGGACCCTATTCCTAGAGAACAGTGGAAAAGGGAAGAAAACCTTACCTCCTGCTCTTTCTCATCAGAGAAAGAAAAGAACAATAAAAAGGAAGTTAGACCAAGGGAAAAGATGAGATAGCCAAACTCTTGATCTATAAATGAACCTTGACTAATGTTAAAGGTACTTTAATGGTAGACCTGGGACTTGAAAAGTGAAGAGCTACACCTAAGAAAAGAAATTATCCCAGGTACTCATTAATTATTTCTTTCTAACAAGCAGCAGAAGAGTGTGCAACAGCATATGGCTTTGGAAAATGCCCCCCATTGTCACATGAGGCAATTTAAAAAATGGAGCTATTTCATTAATTTATTGAGACTGAAGAGTTTGTCAAAATTTACTGAAAAGTTGTCCATTTAAAAATACATCTATGCAGCCTATGTGGACTACTGGAAACACACTGCAAAAAAGATTTTTGGCTTCCTTAGCAGTCCATCAGATTACGCTGAAATTTGCTTCAAGCACTGTATTGCTCACTCTTTTTTCTCTAGTTCATTGCTTGTTTACTTGCTTCTTTAATCCTTTATTCTAAGGCAGGTCAGAGTGAGTACATTATCATATCAGTAGGACAGGAATGTAAAATCCTGATGGAGAGTGAATTTGTTAAAAAGAAATAAAAATAAAGGATAGGCATTTAGTGTGCTTACATTGCAGCAGCATCTAAGATGCAGCAGCATCTAAGGTTTAAGCTTTCTGAGAAATAGATAGCAGGTCCTTCCTCTCTGTTCTTTCCTCACCAGAACTGAGGATTGATATAGTTGATGTGTCTTTCCCTTCAAATACTGTTTATGAAGTAATTTTGTGCTTTTGAGCACAGAAATATAGAGAAACACTGCCTATTTAGAGAGAATGTTCCAGAGGGTTACGAAAGTCCACTGAACTGGATGCAGTGTTGGATGCAAATGAGAGGACAAGTGGGCCACTGTTGATACTACCAAGAAAAAGTACCCTGGATATCACAGAGTGTGGGGAAACCCAATTGCTTTACTGGTTTGATGAGTGCAAACTTGACCCCTGCTGTTCTTATCCACTGTGAAATTGTCAATAAGCAATTTTTACTCTTTCATCAAGCATGCTACTGAATTCAGAGTAAAAAATTAAGAGAGAGAGAGCTACGTTAGACTAATCAAAATAATGTCCTTATTATGATGAGCTTAATAAGCCCAAAATGTATCTTAATTAATTAGCTTTAAATCAGATGCTAAAAAAAGGATCTTAGTTCTAAGTGAGACCTCAGATTAACTAATTAGTTGATGTTTGCAAAGTGTGGTGAATATGGGAGGGTGTTTGTTCTGCAGTGCAGGATCTGTAGTTAGTCCGGGGGGGGTGTAGCCTTAGCTAAGGCCCTTCTTGTAGTCTTGGTTTGCATATAGGAGAGAATATAACATGATGGTTATAGTCAGCTGTTGCCAAAACATCTTGGTTCTGAGCTGAACTTTGTTATTCACATACTTGACTGGGAGCAAGTTCGATTTGTTCCTCTGGTAAAATGGAATAGTTAAAATAGACTACTTTAGTAGGACAGTAAGGTTCAGTCAGCTGATATGTGTGATGCTCTTGAAAGGCCAGGGAATGATATTGAGTGTGAATTTAATCTTTTTATATCAATAGTAATCAAATGGAATCCTAAGCACTGTGCTGGTAGGGTTGAGGGAGGATAACCGGGGTTCTCAGTGGCTTTCACAATACTGTGTGCATTGCATGAATACAGTTATGTCTTTTATTGACATACCAAAATGCTTGAAATGGCGGATGTACAACTGACGTGAAGTGACCACAGTACACAAGGAAGGATAGGAAAGTTTAAAAGCTCAAGGGGGAGCTTTTAGTGATAGCCAAGAAGCACAACAGATGGAAAAATGAGGGAAGACATAAGGTAGGTTGCAACTCGGGAAAGAGCGAACTTAGGAACATGTACTTAATATTATATAACAATTAATTTTCACTTTATTCCTTGGCAAATGACATCATGTTAATAGAAATTGCTTTCACTCTGAGAACTACTCAGAAATATAGAGGGAGAAGAAAATTCATGGATATTTTACTTTTATGGGGTAATGTGAGCACTTATGAAGTATGACAGAAAGAAAGAATTATCTGCTTAATGCTGCTATATAGATCGAAGACATTATAACAAAGCAGATATGTTCATGTGCCACTAAATTGACTCTTTCTGACATACAGATGAGAAGAAGATGACACTGACTGTATTTTGTACAAAGAATTTGTGGCTGCTTGTTTTAATTGCTTTCCCCTTGAACAATCTGCCTCCCTTTCTATCCTTTCCTAAAAAACCAGCAAACCTGACTCACCACTGACTGTTCCAGAACTGACCATGCATGTGGCAGGATTCCCCATCTACAACATACTGTTCTACAATGTTCATTATTTTAAATGCTTAAAATATCTTTAAAGTATTATCACTTCTTCAGACTAAGGAGCTCCTTACATGTTCAAATACAAAAAGGAAACTTCTATTATATTTTGTTTATTTATGAAAACTTCATACAATATTCCAATGAAGGCACACACAATTTATTAAGCACAATTACTGATTAAGGAGTTTCAGGATTATTTCCCTTTTGTTGTTAATATTTATCTTTGCCTCAGTAAGGGCTGCTGTGTGCCACTAGAGGCTTTTCTTCATTTGGGAACAATCATTCCTATTTCTACACTTCAGTACATCATCATTTAGAACTCAACAATGCCTACAAATAGCATCTAATATGCATTATTATGGATTTGTCAGCAATTAATTTAATCTTTCATATTGACAGTTTTTCTACCTTTTCTTCTCAACTGATCTTTAGACCTGACTAATTTAATTACTCTTTTGTTCTTCAAACTGAGAACAACTTGACTCATCTGAGCAAACCAGGACCACTGAAATGGCAATGCACAATGAAGCTGTGTAAGAGGGAAAATAAAGTTAATTCAGTATCCTTTCCTCGAAATTCTACCTTCTTATAGTTTTTGCTTTGTTTTGTATTTTAGCATATACTCAAAAGGAAGAATATGCCATTTTCACAGAAAGTAATAATTTAGAATTCACAGTTGTGATGACTCACATTAGAAACACTAGCCATCTACAGTTACAAGAAAGTACAGTAATATCAGCGACTTTTACTCTTCCATGCCCTAAAACCAAAACTCTGAAAACTGTACTGGTTTGATGTGAGAGGCACATTCGAGTTTGACTGTCTCCTTGTGCAGATAGAGGCAAGGCTGAACATTTCTTTTGCCCACCCATTCTTCTGATTATGATGAAGGTAAGTTCAATGGGTGCTCTGCAGAGTGAAGGGCTCAGACTCTCCTAAAGGCCACACATTCCCAGAACCCAACTTCCATATGGGCAACAGAGACGTTCAAATCCTTGTATGAGAAGAAAACGCATCCCCAGAATTCCCACCAGAGATGCAGGAGATGGACCAAAATTATGGCCTCACCCTTATTACTCTTTTTCTCTGCTTCTAGTCTTCACCATTTTCTCTTACAAGTTCCTTGATTCCTACTCATTTACTCCCAGTATCTCAATTTACTTCTTCGCCTCAGCATTTGTACCCCTGTCTATACTCTCTTTTCTTCTCAGTTCACCATGAAAATATTCCGCTACTTAGTCTTCTAAAAAGGACATACTTCCCTACCTTTCCTTAAAAGAGCGTATCACTCCTTTGTTGTTCTGTTGGCACCAATAACATTTAGAAGACTCAAAGAACATGGCAAACACAAAGTCAAACATACTGCATATGAAACAATATTAGATATTGTTTGGAACTAGGAATAATTTTATACATTGAGAAAATACATTGATTTTTAAATTGGCAATGCCTCTTTAAGTAATTCCATCTTTTCTTTAAATAATTCTAAAAAATCTGATAAAATGCTGCTAGTGTGAGGGATGTTGTCAGGGGACATGACAGTGATAAATTTTGAAGAGAAAGCTCAGATAAAGAAGTTTGATGAAGTAGAGCACATTTTCTTTGTTTCTGCTTAATTTGATTCAGCAGGGGATATAAATATGACTCTTGGTATCTGTATTCAAAGAAAAGGAGCATAGTAATCTCTTCTCACACAAAATAAAAGTGAGCTGAGCCATTACCTTCAAACAGATCTGGAAGTTTTGATAGCTGCCTACTTTTTATCTAAGGTATGCTTGGCAACCCCACATTTAGATCAGTTTCATTCCATTTTAACTTAATATTATAAGAAAGAAATATTTTTTGTATGAGAACCATAAGTCAGGTTCAAGACCGTTTCTACTTTTATCGCAGTTGGGCAGCTGGTAGCTAATCTCTTGGACATTTGGTCCACAATACAACCACATATAATTTTTTAAGTGCCTTGTCAGGACAGACCCAATGATAAAACAACAAGAGAACACTAAGTCAATATACATGTTCAGTGCTGTCAGATGCAGAGCAAAGAAGACTCGTACAGGTGGAAGGTTGTAGAGTTGAGGAGTTTTTCCTATGATACAGTTATCTTCTGTCTCCCTGGATATGAATTTGATCTGAGGAGTGAAGAATTCATTCTCACTAGCTACTGTGTTGAGGAAGAGATTCCCAACAATCCTCGAGACAGTATCTGATCAAGAAATGTGCTTCACTACAGATGATGTAATTTAAAATGTAGACTATAAGAGTCCTAGCGAAATTAAAAAAAAAAAAAAAGGAGCAATCAATTTTAATAATCTACTGACAATATTCACTGCAGCCTAAGGAGTTTATTAAAATTAGCTATCCTTTCTTATTATCAACATTATTAATTAATTGATTAAAAGAAAACAATGTTGCTAGTAAAACAATATACTTAGCAGACCTGTCACTTATCAGAATAAATTAAAAAGGAGCAGTGTCTACCTAAGTCACATAGTTCACAAAGCATCTTCAATCAAAAAATTTTTCACATATTCTAATGCTTTGTGAAAATATGAATAAGTAGCAAAATGAATAATACAAAAAAGGCTAAATTTATCTCTAATAATATGTGGTTTTCAGGCTGAGAACTAACTTATGCTTTTCAATGTTTGCTTCCTTTTGTACTCTTTTCTCACTGTAAAGTTTTTAGAGGCTTCCTGAGCTAATGCCATGCCTGATTTTTTTCCAAAAAGCCTTTTTTAGTTCTCAGCAGGAAGCTTACTGCTGACTATCAATATCCTGCTTCTTTAATTGTCTGTTTTCAGGGAATCACTGCTTTCAAAACCACTGGGTTTGAGCTGAAGATGTGTTTATCCACAAGATAAGAGAGAAAGCACAGCAGCCACATAAATTTCTCCTGTAAGTTCCATGCTTGAATGCTCTGTGGAAGAATGAGATGTCATGTTAAGTTCCATACCCAAGAAGTATTTCATCCTTTGCTGAGGCTCCCAAGACAGTCAATTAATGCCAGAGGTGAGAGGATAACCTATCCTCGAGAAACAGACAGGCAAACACCATTTCATACAGTCCAATATTGCCCTAGTAAACTATGTGTCCTAGTTCAGCAGGTGGGACCAGTTATCACTGTGTGGGGATGATCAAAGCTATGTATTCTACCCCCTCTATTCATTTCCCAAGAACAATGGACCATTTGCAGCAGCTGCCCAGGGAGTTGTTAGCACCTTCNCAACTGTGCTGATTGAATATTCCCATATAAATGCCAACTCTGAGGAAATTCTGTCCTAGAAGAATGTCTTTGCAATGTCACAAGCAAATGTAAAAAATCCAACACACCACTTTTTTTCATATATAGAAGCAATGTACAGATGAGGTTGAAATCATGATTAACTCTCTACTTCAAATTCTCTCAGCCTGTTAGCTGATCTCAGCTGAAAAGCACTGAAGCTCCACTTCACCCGCTGGGATCCAGCCTACTGGGAATCCATCTTCTGGTGCTGGCTGCAGCCTT
This sequence comes from Sclerurus mexicanus, assembly GCA_013396755.1. NCBI lineage: Eukaryota > Metazoa > Chordata > Aves > Passeriformes > Furnariidae > Sclerurus > Sclerurus mexicanus. The sequence goes on from VWZF01003842.1 coordinate 3,695,095, forward strand.
CCAGTGGAACAGTCACTATAACAACTAAGCTTGTGAAGATTCTTGGAGAAATCTCTTTAGATATGTGGACTGTGGAAACTCAGATCTGTGAGGGCAATGCTTGGCAGCACCAGAGGAGGGTCTTCTGCAACAACTCACGCTGGCTTCACCCACAGGTTTGGAGAGAGAAATTGTTAAAAGACTAGTCTGTCATTTTTTTCTTGCTACCTATAGATCCCCAGATCCCGTGAAAAAAGGCAAAGAAAGATGTGTGGAAGTGGTGACCATTTTCTACCCACAAAAGGGAGCATTCTCTCAAGTGGCCCCTGGCTATAGAGAAACATTCATAGCAGATGAACAAAATAGCAGAGGGAATTTAAAAGTACATACACAAACGAAGGGCTGTAGCCTTCTTGGTGTTAAATGTCTTATACCAAGAAGATGGACCCTGAATAAGAAAGGTCTATGACTACATCTGCTAATGAATAGACACCTTTTTATATTATTGCCTCTGTCCTATACACCTATTTCTGTACTGTTAATTGCAGCACTGAGCTTTGAGAGAAGGTGAAATGAGGTCTCTTTACTAGGTTAAGTTTTGCTATAGTGGTTTCTAGTACAAAAAAGCAAGAGTGACAGAAGTTTGTTTCGATATGGAAAAAGATTTCAAGTGAAATTAGAATTGCAATAACATACATTGTGTGAGCTACAGAGCTTCAATTGCTAAGAGGCCTGCTTCAACTAGGTACAAATTCAGAGAGGCTTATCAGCAGCTCAGTGTTTGAAATACCACTTATTGTCACAAGACAGTTTGATATTGCTTTAGCTCACAAACCTTGGTTCCATGGGACCTTTCAGTGTTGCTAATGAACTAAAATAAAGAAAGACACCAGGTCTTTATGTCACAAAGGGAATCAGAATGCAAAAAGCAAAGAGAAATTATTAATATAACTCATAATCCTGCAGAGACAAAGTGTAATTCTGGTAGAAGCTAACAGAATAAAAGAAGACCTAGAAGTACTTTCCTGTTTAAAGGACAGTTGAGTTGTGAGAGGTATTTTTCTTAGTGAACTTAATTTTTTCTACCAAAAATAATGTTTAACTATTCTGTTTGGGAGGAAAACTTGAATGGAAATAGCTGCAGAAATAAAAATATATGAATTTGGTTTTATTCCCCCCCCCCATAACAATAGGACTTATCTGCATTTCCCACAACAGATGCAATAGGTATACGGTTTTTATACAGTATTTTTTGGAGTGTGACTTCATGAAGGTTTTCTTTTCACCAAATTTAAATGTAAATGTCCACTTCCTAGGACAATATGCATTTCATATATTTTGAATGGCTTTTTGATGGTATTTTTAAAACTCTCATTTTGGATTAATCTGTTCTTTTCTGACTTTGCTGGTTAGCCCTAACCAAACTTATTTCCTTCTCTTCCATACCTCTCCCCTTCAAGTGTTCTATCATTCTGATACTCTTTTCTCTGCAAATACCTTCATGTCTTGAAGAGTAACCTTTTCATAGTATCCTTGTCTCCATCTTTGGAAGTCTGAATAGTGGTATCCACATATTTTCCATTTCTTTATCCTTGTCCTTGGCAATTTTTCCAAAGTTTCACTGCATTTTACTTTAGCACTGTTGAAATTTGAGTTTCTATTCTTTATCTGAATGCTCATCCCCTTTCTGTTTAAGCTCAGTGTTTGCAGAATGCAACTTTTGTTCCTCTGTTGTAGAGGCTGTACCAACAAAATCTGGAGCAATTAAAATATGTACATAGGAGGAGCATGTATTTTTATTGCAACTTATCATCTTTGCTGGAGACATGGACAGTGGGACTGAGAGCACCCTCAACAAATTTGCTGATGACACCAAGCTGTGTGGTGCAGTTGACACATTGGAGGGAAAGGACGCCATCCAGAGAGACTGTGACAGGCTGGAGAGGTGAGTCTGTGTAAACCTCATGTAGTTCAACAAGGCCAAGTGCAAGGTCCTACACCTGGATCAGGGCAACCCCAAGCACAAATGCAGGCTGAGTGAAGAAGTGATTGATATCAGCCCTGTGGAGAAGGATTTGGGGGTGATGAAACCTCAACATGATCCAGCAATCTGCAGCCAAGAAAGCCAACGGAATCCTGGGCTGCATGAAAAGGAGCAGGGACAGCAGGTCAGAAGAGGTGGATCTCCCCCTTTACTCCGCTTTCCTGAGACCTCACCTGAAGTACTGCATACAGTTCTGGTGCTCTCAACATAAAAAGGACATGGAACTGTTAGAACAAATCTAGAGGAGAGACAAGAAGTTGATAAGGGGACTAGAGCACCTCCCTTATGAAGACAGGCTAAGAAAGTTGGAATTGTTCAGCATGGAGAAGAGAAGGCTGCCTGGAGACCTCATAGCAACCTTCCAGTATTTGAAGAGAGCCTACAGGGAAGCCAGAGAGGGACTCTTCCTCAGGAACTGTAATGATAGCACAAGGAGCAAAGGCTTCAAACTGAAAGAGAGTAGGTTTAGATTAGATGTTAGGAAGAAATTCTTTCCTGTGAGGGTGGGGAGGCACTGGAACAGGTTGCCCAGGGGAGCTGTGGATGCCCCATCCCTGGCAGTTTTGAGCAATCTGGTCTAGCCTTACTCCTCTTCGGAGAGGTTGGAACTAGATGACCTGTAAGGCCCTTTCCAACCCAAACCATTCTATGATTCTATGAATCATAAAACTGGTCTGTTGTTTTGTAATTTTGTCTATTTGTCTGTCTAAAACAAACATATGCAGAATCACAGATTCCTAGAAAACTCTGTCAAAGGCAACAATGAGCCTTAGTAAAATTCAGACTAAACAGCATTTCTTGTCCATCCCGTAATCCTCATCTCTAATGAGTGAATTCAAAGACTATAGAATTGTATATATTTAGACTGGAAATTAGGAAACACTTCTTTACCAAAAGAGTGGTCAAACACTGAAACAGACACCCTAGAGAGGGTGACAATGCCCCAAGCCTGTCTGTGTTTAAGAGGCATTTGTACAGTGCCCATAATAACACGGTTTACCATTTGGTCATTCCAGAATTGCTCAGAGTTGGACAAGATGATCACTGTAGGTCCCTTTCAATGGAAATCCTATTCTCTTCTCTCTTCTCTTCAAAATTACAGTAGTCTGCTTTCCACTCTCCTTAAATGCAAAAGGATGATTAAGATGAGTAAGCCCTCCAGTGAGTAAAGCCATGCTGATTCAGATGGGATGATGAGAAAAAGTCTGAGTAAGATTAAGATCTTAGAACTCTGGAAGGAAAATACAATTTTGCCAGTATCCTTAGGTCTATGTTAAGAAGAAAACGGCTGCTGTATTTACTCCAGCTTTGGCAGGATGACAGGAGGATATATACTGTCTCCTAAGGAGCCAAGGTGTGCTTTACTAATATCTTATACTTGTAAACAAAACACTGATATACACTGCAGGTCTGAATAGCATGTCTGTGGATCCATCCCTACTTTACATGTATCTGTTTCTTATGTAAGCAAGCGAGTCTAGTTATCCAAATTTCTTCAAAAGTGCATGAAGAGAGAGTAGTACCTTCAGCAAGCAAACCAACTGAGATAAAATATGCTGAATCACTTTTCAGGGAATTTTTTTCCCTTCACTGATTTTAGAAATCTTTTTAGGTAGTTGAAATTGCTGGTGACTAAGGGACTTGAATACATGACAATATGACAAATAGGAAGAAGTGAAGGGTGGTGCATCTGTTTGGTCTGAGGAAGAGTAGGTTAAAGGTGGATCTAATTGTAGCAAAATATCAGACTAAGTATAAGTGAAATAGCTGCATTAATGAAAGGCAAGGTCAAAAGGTACTACAAATGCATAGAACTATGTAATAGCAAACTCTGTCATTTCAGCATGAAAAATTAATTGAATTTACTTTGAAAACTGGGTCAGAGACAAATTGCTTCATGAATAAGGCCCAGTTTATTCTTTACCACATCAAAATCCAAAGCCTGGTTTATCTAAAAATAGTTGGTGGGGAAAAAAAATTGGTTTTGCACAACCACCACAATGAAGAAAGCTCAGTGTTCTAGGAAACAAACCATTCTCTGAAATGTACCTCATTCAAAGTACAAATGTTCTGTTTCAAAGATGTGAAGACTACTGGGCAAGTGTAAAAAAACTGAAGGATAAAGAATTGATCAGCCACTAAGAAGAGATAGTGAATAGACAAACAACTCGAAACCAAAAATTATGTATTTGCTGTAATGCAATCACTGTTTGTTAGAAGAATGCAAAACATTTCCAATAGTGTTGTTCATTTGCATTACACTTACATGTACTTACATTCACTATAAGAAATAAACATAGTTCAAGTAATATTCAGTGCATTCACTGAAGACATCCTACTGAGGAAATTAAAAATGTGGTTTTACTCTGAAAATCATCACCATTCAAAACCCTCTGTTCATAAGATAATATTCTCATTATTATACAGATAATATTCTCATTTAATAGTCTTATCAGATCACACTAATTTAAGAATATTTTATTACCACTTACACCAAGGTGCTGAAATGAAAACAACAACAGCAATGAAAAATTATCACTTAATGTCCTCAATGTTCATTATTTGACCAACTAAGATTTTAATAAAAAATAATATTCATGATCAATAGTATCAATAGACTTACAATTTAATTCCGTTTTTGCCAGTTAAAACTTTGCATTTAATTACAGAGTTGGCTCACTGAAGAAACACTACAGACAATCTTGATATATTGATATATACACATATGCAGATATATATATGTAAAGCATACATATATCTGTCATTATATATACGGTCTAAAGATGGCCCATGTATTTGTCATATACAGCTGCTGTAGTGCAGCATCATTTAAGATAATATGAGCATAATCAAATAACAAACTTCCATCACAGAATTTTTTTATTATCTTGCTCTGTGAGTAAGCAAAATTCTGTGTTAATGTCATACTATGGTTGTCACTATTGTAGAAGTAAAATCCAGTCCCATTAGTTTCTGAAAATGAGCTAGGTCATATGGCCTATTTTCTCTGAATTACTTGAGCCCATCTCTCTAGGAATTCTAGGAACAGAAACACAGGATTGTACAGTGGCCACTGTGACACTTTTGCCTGTGTCCTTTTTCTGATCTTTCCTTCTATTTCAAGTGACTTTTTGTGTATTGTGCCACTGCTCCTATTCCTGGCAAATTCTTTCTGCAACATTCATTAGCATACCTAATCATCTTTCTACATCTTCAAGTTCCTTTTCCCTTTGTAAATCACCATATTTGATGCTGAAGAGAAAAACACATTAATTATTTATTCCTTGATTTGATGCAATGGTGAATAAAGAACAGCCAAACGGCTTTAACTTACATTTTGCACTACAGAAAACACTGAAAGAGGATTAATTTCAGTCACTAGTGTTCTCCAATGTGAGTTCTATATAGCAACTGCATTTTATCTAACCCTTCTTTTGAAGTCATTTTTTTCCACAGATTACCTTTTCTGAGATCAAGAGGAAAAGAGACACAGGGGTTTTTTAAAGAAAAATGGGTTACTCTTACCCAAGATTTATCCTTTCAGTATAGAGAAATCTGCCCTCTCTTACTAACTCAGCAATACATAACAACAGTAGAAACCATAAAACAACTGCAGAAAACAACTCCTCAAAGATAGTCACAGAAATACTCAAATGAGCCTTTAGTGATTGTATGGTATTGTTGGTTAATGACTTTCAAAAACACTAGATCAAAGGGAAGTGTATTTTAAGAAGAAAGATTTGCTTAAAACATTAACAGCAAGTAGGTAGGAACTTCTTGGTAAGTGGTTTTTACTTCACAGTACAGGAACGCAACATACTTGTAATGGTGTAAAACTAGAAGTAAATCATAATCATCATCTTTTAAATAGTTCAATGTCGTAAAGCTAGCTTTCAACCTTAAAATAGTTCAGATTTTTAATGTTCAAAACATGTTTTAAACCTAAAAAGAATAACATTTTTTTACAGGAGCAATAAGCAATTCCTCTCTAGCCAATACAAAAGCACTCAAACAAAACCCATGGAGGGGGAATCTGGGAAAAGCGGAAACAAGTGTAGCATCCGAAAAGATTCCCCACAAAAAGTAGAAAAAAATGCTTTCTTTTTCATCCTATGTAATGAACACAATTTTACACTGTAATGAATTAACTAACATAAATTCCTTATGTCACATGATGAAGGAAAAGTTTTGACCTTAAAAGAGACATTATATTCCTTGGCCTTCCTGTTCCTAACATCAATTATTTTTATACCCTCTAAAGGATACTGTCCCATCTAACTTAATCAGCTGTAAGAACCAAGACTTCCAACCTTAACCTAGATAGCCTGGAAGTTTTAAATCCTGTGCATTAGAATTTGTAGATTATCTATTTGGTAAGTAAAATCTCACACACTTACATATTAATTTTGCCACCAGTCCACTTAGTTGAAAACCTAAACAGCATTTCAATTACTTTTAGCTTTCTGAGGATAAAAAATTGAACGAGATTCAACGCTATAATGTAAAACCTGACACTTGTTTTGAGCAGCTCATTTATTATAGTAAGTATATCATCATTGTTATTCCAACTCCAGTGTGATCTCCAAATGGCAGGATATATTTAATTCAAGGTGATATTTACAAAAGAAATACCACATGCTGTAGATGAAGGATTAGGAAAGGAATAAACATTTCAGTCAGTTTTTTTTCCTGTGAGAAGCTTACTCTTCTTGCCTCATTGTGAAAAATGACAAAAGTCACAGTAGACTTCAGATATTGTTTCTTGCAGCCATTTGGAAAGTGAAAAAGGTAACATAGCAACTATTTTTAATCATGTTTCTGCAAATATTTAGACAGATGGCGTGGTGACAAGATGTTGGTAACTACAGGTTTGAAAAAAAGCATACTTTCAAAATCATCTTAGTCCACCCATTTACATCAGCAGCTTAGCATAAACAATATTGCACACATATATGAAAATTTCAGAAAAAAATTGCGCTCAAAAAACTCTTCAGAAACTTCCCTGGCATAGTTGAAAGCAGACATTGTTAGACAGTCAAATTAGCTGATACAGGAAATAATGATGGTTAAAATAGCCAAAGAATAACCATGAGATACTCGAATTCTTCTAAAAATTGATTAATAATGCAACATCATATAATCATTACATTCTAAAATCTAATATTTCTGTAATAATAAGCAATATTGAGTTTCAGGTAATTTTTATCCATTCAACAGGTATTAATAGATAGCAGCCTATCTCTATGAAAATCTGTGATAACATTTCCCAAGGTCTTCAGAGAAGACAGAATTTCAATAGTGTGTCTTTGGCAAAGGGTCACTGCTGGATGGGTTTGCCATGGAGCCAAAGCTGCTAAAAAAGTATGAGAGATTCAAAAAAGGTGGATCCTTAGGGAACAGCAAAGATGTAAAAAACAAAGAAAACTGAGATCAATCAAAATTTCACATCAAAATATTTGCAATATCCCTATGACTGAAAGACTATCTACAATAGCATGGAAAATTTTTGCTGATGTACTAATGTAATTCTAAATGTTTTTATTTAAAAAATGTTTTATATTTTATTTATCACTTGAACATATTTAATAATGTCAGCATACTTATGCTTTTATGTCAGCAATTCCATATTAATGATAATGAAAACATTTTAACTTAGTAACTTCAAAGTGATGCGTTTGTTGTACATCTGAGTTCCACTGCAGACACCAATTTGACTTGAAGTTCTGTGAATTGAAGATATGTGGCCATGTCAGTCATCCTATGCTTGTTCAGTCATATGGCTCAGAAGCTCTCTTTATCCCAGTGAAGATGCCTGGAATCTTATGAAATAATTATGAAATAACCACATCACTCTGTGTAACTCTGAGTACATTGCAAAGACTGTAAGTGGAGTCTATAATTGTAAAAACATTAAACAGATCAGTAAATAATAGTTAATAAAGTTAATAGTTAATAAAGAATTTCTATTCAGAATATCACCTCATGTTTTGCAACTCTAGAGAATGTTATATTTGAAGTTATTTTTTTTCATGGTACTATTCAAATTAGAGAGTGCATTTCTGACACGCTAATTCCAGAGAATAATGTTCCTAGGATGAATGCCAGCAGAATGTACATTTTCAAACAGAAACTGTATCAGGTAGATAAAATACTATCAAATAAATCTTCAGGTGAGTGAGCACAAATGAAATCGCTACTCTTGAGACAGATGTTCTGTCCAGAGTGGCATGGTTCTATTTGAAAGTGACAACTCCTTGTTCTGCACTGTGGATGTGTCTGTGCTGCCATCAGTTTCAGTGATAAGAAAACAAAACTTCTGCATCTGCTAATTCTTTCACCTGCTTTTGATGCTGCTAGAAAGTGTTTTATACCTGCTGTGCAGGTGACAGTGCTTTAGAGACAGCAGTAAGTATGGAATATAATGATGGTATATTAAGAATTTCAAAACTATTTTTCTTTAGACAACCAAGCTAAACAAAAAGCATCTTTAAGACTGAACAAGTATGTTTGGTCAGCTAAACAATGTAGGCACTACTATGAACTTTCATGTAGGTGTCATGAGCACAAATAAACACATTCTCAGAGACAGCAATCAGGAAAAAGATTAATTGAAAACCTATTTCATACTATTTCCAAATATACTTGGCACTTTAGAAGAGCATAAGTTAAAAAAAAACCACTAATGATCTTCAAAATGAATCTAAAATATATACTTTTGCTGTTTTAAAGCTCTGACAATTATTTTTCCTTCTGTACTTGTTTATCCACTCCTAGCAAATTTATTCCAATTCTGAGTTCCCTAAAGTCTTCTCAGCAAGCCTACATCTTCTTCACCTAGCACACTTCAATTACATAGAGCTCATCACTTTGTTGGGAATAGATATGCAGCATACTAAATAGGGGAAGAAAAAGACTTCTCAACTCAATGTCTGCTCAGTTGAAAAATACTCTCTTGGTCTAAACTTTACACCAGGGAAGATCTACCAGATATAGCAGGGAGCCAGTTCAGTCTCACAACATGTTTTGGTACAGAGTGCTGACTTAATAGCATCTAAAAGTGGAAAGCACAGTGCCAGCAGGGATGGAAAACTAAACAGGTGTTGTCACCACAGGAGAGTGTGATATGCAATGTTATCAGTATTCTTACTGCCTTCATTTCAGGACGTGTAAGTGGCCTTACGAAATTCCATTGCAAGGAAGAAATCAGCAAGTCAGAAAGTAGAAAGACGTCCTACTCCTTGTTAAGTTGAATATCAGGATATAGTCACTGTGTCACTACCAGCAAACTCAGACAAATGCCAAGGTCAGACAGGTGAAAGTGCCATGATATTAATTGCTGGAATGGAGCTTGGAAATCAAAGTATCTGTTCACAAGGCTGGGCAATCTGTATTCTAATATTCCTGACTCATGAAAGCTTGATTTTGCATCTAGTTTTGGTTCATATTTATGATATCATCTGTGTTATTTTGCCATATAGTGATTCATTTTCCTTTTTAAATCCTAAATGAAACGTGTTTACTTGTTGCCAAATCGGGAGCAACAGAAGATAAAGTAATTGCCTCATCTAAGTACATTCTAGCATGATATAATTGCGTTTATTTCAAAGATGCACCTATTTTCTTCAATTGATTAAATCAATAGATTGCCTACACTATTTTCCCACTAAATTAGTGCTTCCCAACATAAATCATACATGCAATTAGGAACTGCCTATTGTTCCAAAACTTTTGCAAGTTAGGAATTATCAGCACATGCAGTGGCAATAAACACAATGGTAGTTTAGATCTGTATACATGGAGTAATTGTTTATTATTTACAGTTTGCATAAGTTTGCATGGAATAAATCAGCATAGAATATTCTCATCCAAACACTTTCCTGAGACAGATTGCTTTGTTTTCTTAAAAGGACACCTGAGTCTCTGTATCAACCAGTAGCTAAATCCTCCATTTTAAAACTTTGCCAGGGAAAACAATTAAAACAATCAATAACTTTTCTATCAGTTCCAAGTCTTTTTTTTTTTTTTTCAATTTAAAGTCTTCTTTTCTAAAGTTCTGACTGAGGCCCTAAAGTAAAATTCCAACAATAAAAAGTTGCATTAAGGACAAAACTACACTGCTAGAAAGTTCTTTAAAGTAAATACCCAGTTATAGTGAAAGAAAGTGAAATCCATTTGCTCTACAGGGAGAAAAAAGAGCAAATACAAATAAATTTATCAAATACCTATTCTTTTAGAAAACAAGAGCACAAAAATTCCACAAGTGCACTCTGAATATGATTTGCAGAAATGTTCAAATTACAGCAAGACATATTCAGAATAGATGCTAGAAAACACCTTGTAATAGTAGAGGCAGGGTCCAAACAATTGCCTAGCTGATGATACCCTATCATTTTAAAAATGGTTGTATAATAATTCAGGACCATGTCAGACGGGTGAGGATTGGTAATATTTTGATACTCTTTCAGTCTTATTTATATTATCCAATGAATAAATGTGCACATTTGTACAACTACTTTTTGCTTATTCAATTTTCATGAGACCTTTCTTATTTGAAGAACAAAGCAGCCAAAGTACAAATACACTATTAACTGTGCAAAACCCAAGAGACTCAATTCCTGACTTTATCTGATCAGTGCACTTTATAAGTTTTACAATCATGACATGAGACAGTAATTTCATAATTGTTTTTCAAAATAGGTATAAAATTTGAATTAACTGTTTCATTGTTAACATTCATGCCACCATACATTTAACAGCTGCAATACTAACATGACTAGTCATGGTCACATATCATGTGCTAGTTCTAACTTTTTTGCTAATTTCACTAAGTAGTATTATGTCACTGATATTTAAGTATGCTCTCTATTGGTTCCAATCAGAAGCTCTGCTGAAAGAATGATGAAACGGTATAATCTACTGATATTAAATGGCATTGCATACATTTTAAGATAAGCACATAAAATGATTAAAATAACAGATTTTGTCATGCTACTTTATTTCAAAGTGGATAAAACAAGAGAATCGTATAAACTATTTTAACTGGTGACAAAACAGATTGTAGAGCTGTGTAAAAAGAAATACAGAATATAAATTAAACACTTCAGTTATATAAATATTGATTTTAAAAGAGATATTTGATCCTACTCACCCTCTAATATCTTTGGAAGACGCTAATTATCATGCTGATATCACAACTTAAACTTAAACTTTTATGTAAGCACACTATATTGTCCACAATCTATGGTCCTTATAGGTTTGTATGCTAATTTTGTAAAGTTTTCAAAATGAATACTTTGATCCTGCAGTCATAAGAGAGTATATGACTCTTAGGTTTTGACTGTCCACATTTGTCTTCAGTTCATCACAGTATCTACTACATTTCCTGAGTTTTATTAACTTTAGATTAGCAGTTGCATCCTGCTTGACTGAAAAGTGAGCCAAGCCTGTGTGGTACAGAAAAGGTCATCTCCAGTTTCAAAATACAACACTTGCCAACAGTTTCGAGTTAATAGAACTTATGCCATCTGTCAGAAGACAATGGAACAAACTGGATCTGTTGTTTTCCCTTGGGAAGCAAACATGGTGTATGGTGTGATGATCTATATCTTTCACCTCTTTGGAGTTTGCTGACACTCCCATGTGGCCTTCATGCTTGCCTTTCCTTTCTGTGGATATCAGGAATACAGAAAAAGCTCGTGGGCCCTGGGACTTCACCCCACTTTGTACTCAGATGTGGTTCGTCATAAACACACTTGGGTACTGTAGTATCCAAGACACAGATAGGGCTACCAAACTAGATAAAATTTCAAAGGAAACTAACAATGAAAAATGCTGAAAGATTAGTTTTTCATTATATGTACATCTTTTTACAATCTATGGGACTTCAAACTTGAGTTACAGGGCTAGTATGTGTTGGCAAACACTGCCTTTCTGACTGTCAGTACTGTTCTCTGGCTGCTTTTTTCCTATTAAACAGGCATTACTCAGCCCAGAGAGGTAATGTTTTTAAGAGCTGATATATCCCTGCAAGTCTAGAGACTTTGATATTAGAAATCTCCAAGTACAGTCAGAACTAATTGAGCACACGTGGAACTACAAAATGAGTAATGCACCAAGAGGGATGGTAGTTCTGAAAAGTGCAACCTGACTGGTAATTAAATACAAGTGCATGTCAGCTTTTTGCTAAAGGTTGAGCAGTAATAGTCACAGCTCTTGTTTATCTAACTTATTCCTGATACCACCCTGCTTTGCAGTACTGAAAAAGCAAGCACCCTGAGGTCACCTAAAGTGAGAAATCACGTTTCTTACAGTGTTAACATTCATTTTCTGAACATGCAAACTTCTTGACTTTTAGAGGAGTACATCTGTATAGAATTCTGTCTGACAAGACTTCCTATGAGTCTATACTAAAAGAAATGTATTTCCCTAATACAGTTACATGCTTGATAGAAATCCACACCACTTCCGTAATTTATTCTCAATAACCCCCTGCAGGCAGCATAAGCAAAATAGTGTGCTTGTGAGAAAAGACTATTTATTCCTGTGGCATTTACTATCATGACTATTAGCAGAGATGTATCAAAGGTAAAATAGACAGCTATTTTTTCAGTTTCTATTACACTGATCAACAAAGCTATTAATTTCCCAAAGTGCCTAAATGTGTAAGGCAGAACGGAATTAAGTAAATCGCCATGATTAATTGTGAAGATACTTCTCAAGCTGTATTTTGGCTGACCTTCATGATTTAATTGACAGTGCTGTAAATTATCCAGTGTCAGACACAGAACTGCTTGAGTACTTGACTGCAAGTGTCGGAAGAAACTTTCAATGTACATAATTAAGATAGGAATCAAAGGCATTCACATTTACCTGCATATAGGATCACACTTCTGACATTTGGGTCATAAATTTAAGGACCCAAACATTGATTTTGTTGCCTTCAGTTAGGCATCAAGATATAACAAGCTGATATTTTCTTTCTGAATTTTTTATCTTTTTCTTCTAGAATGTATTTTCTTTCATTTGAGCACATCTCTAGCAAACAAAGAAGTTGCAACAATTTGACTGAGTGAGTTGCTGTCAAGGATGTTGGTATTAATGTGCTCTCTAGAAAATGCTGGTACTTCTCATTCTAATACCTTTATCCCTTTAGAAAAGCTTATCTGGCTTTTAAGAGAAAATATGACTGTTGTAATTGAATTTAATCCAAAGGTGAATATGTGTTTCATGACTTGAGATGAGAAGAGACTGTAAATGTTCCAAACTCCTCCAGATATAAAAAAATCTAAATAAATAGATCAGTGAGAATTATGCATATCTAGAATTTTATTTGTCCTTTGTGCCTTTCATTATTAGTAATAGCCATCCCAAAAGCCATAGAAAGATGTCAAGTAAAAAGTGCTGGATTAAGTAACTTTTGCAACAATAAATGGGTAACCAACATTTATGAAGTGAATTAGACATTTTAAAACACTAACTGACTCTGGAACAATCTCTTTGCTGTCATTCTTCTCTAAGGCAGGAAAAATAGAAAACTCTGTTAAAGTTCTTGAATCACCCTGAGGTTATTGTGAGGCCACAAATCTCTGAAGTGAAAATCTCTTCATCCCTTGAAGAACAGCTACCAGAAAAAAGCACTGTTCTGAAAATGACCTTCTGTTAAGGATATATTCAGAAAGATTTCCATACCTCGCTCTAAGGTAATGGACAGGAAGAATTAGTCTTTTACTTTTCAAAAACCATTATATGTGGAAAACTTTAGATCTACCACTTCATAAAGTGAGACAAAATTCCAAATTAAAATTTCCTTTCCACAACTTGGAAGATATGGATTCTAAGGCTGTCTTTTGGTTCTGATTCACACGTCCCTGCCACACCTTTCCCCACCCTCTGCCTCCCCTCTCTCCTCAGAGCCTTCTTTGCCTCAGAAAACTTTGCCCAATGCTTTTATTATTTTTGCTACCTTGACTTCATACCCACAACATGGAAGGGAGGGGGGAGGGAGAAACTAAAAAATCCCCAGAAGGATAAGCCCAGGAGAAAGAGATCTCATACCCCTGTCTACACTGAACAGTATTATCTGTTTATTTGTGAGAGGAAAGGAGACCGGTTATTTCAAAGTCTCACCATCATTCACTAGACTGACAACTGAATCAACTTTGTCATAACACACCCAACTGACATGTTAGTGTATCTGTCCTTTGCTTAATCCTGAAATCACAGGGTACGACATTCTATCACAAAATAAACCCTGTATATATGGCAATAAGGCTATGGCGACACATCTTTATACAAATACGACTTCCCAACCACTTCCTACTTACAAAGATGCAGCAGCTCATAATACTACATTTCATGGATTCTCAAGGGTTAAGATATGATGCAGACTAATAGTTGCCATTGATTACTACTCTATATGTTGATATATATCAATCTTCAGGGAGACCTTATTGTGGCTTTTCAATAATTACCTTGGACTTGTATGATATATAGGGACAGACTTTTTAGTAGGGCCCGGAGAGATAAGACTAGGGCTAATGGATTTAAACTAAGAGGGCCAATTTAGATGAGATTTGAGAAGGGTGTTTTTCACAACGAGGTTATTGAAACACTGTAACAGGTTGCCCGGAGAGGTGGTAGATCCCTCATCCCTGGAAACATTAGAGGTCAGGTTGCATGGTCAACCTGCTCTCATCAAAGGTGTCCCTGCTCATTGCAGGGGGGTCAGACTAGATGACCTTTAAAAGTCTCTTCCAATTCCATGATTCTATGATTTATTTTGAAATTTAAAATACAAATATTTTAGAATTTAAGAATATATTATAATTGTCTCTGTATGCTTGTGAGATGACGAGACCTACAGATCTTTGTAGTTACTCCCTGATTGTTGGTTCTTCTAACCTGAATTTCACAGGAAATCCAACATTCTAAAAGGAAAACACAGCCACCTTTCCCTTTCCTGTTGTCTAAGCTAAGGGGAAGAGCTTCTGAATCATGACTTACATAATTTAAAGTGTCTTTTTTATAGTGACATTCATAGTAAGTAAATACAGCAAAAAGAAATCTTTGTGTGCTGGTTTAAGGGTAAATCGGCAGGAGAAATGGACCCACCACAAGAGAGATTATGAGTCAGAGTTACAATTTAATGAAAGGTATTACAATAAGAAACACTGACACAAAGAGAAACCTGCTTTCAACTCACCAAAACCCAGCAGTATAACCCAGTGTCCCGGGGCACAAGCCCAAAGGGGTTTGTTAGCCCTTGTGCTGAGACCCACGTGGTTCCCCCAAGTCTAAAGCAAAAGGAAGTGAAGAAGCTGTTGGTGCAGATGATGGCTGTGGTCTGGTCAAGAGTGGTGGTTTCCTCCTGTTGAGGTCCTGCTGCTCCTCTGGATCCAACAAGAGTAGCCCCTGAGGTCTTCTTACTCCTGCTTATGTACCTTCAGGGAGCACCCAGTCCCTCCCCAGGGTGGGGACTCACACAATGGATGATTAACTCTGAGTCATGGGGTGTTGTTGAACCGCTGATGGCCCATTAGCAGCCACGCCCCCTCAGGCTGGGTGTGAAGGTGCTAACAACTCCCTGGGCAGCTGCTGCAAATGGTCCATTGTTCTTGGGAAATGAATAGAGGGGGTAGAATACATAGCTTTGATCATCCCCACACAGTGATAACTGGTCCCATCTGCTGAACTAGGACACTTTGATTCCAGATCTTTTCTATTAGCTGTCTCTAAAGGTGACTTGGTTTAGAATGAGATCCAGTTTGGATGTAGATGCAGTATGTCATAATGCATTTTAGCAAGATAACTTTTCTTCTACAGAAATCACAGGTATGCATGTTAGAAATGCATGAGATTATGATCATGAAACCTTGTTCTCTTGTTTAATTGGTATTGCATCTGTTTTACCTAAGATCTACTGAAAAAGGCAGAGAACTCATGCAAGTGATATTCGGTAAGGTGAAAAACCCTGCCTCTCTCACAAAAAGTAGCATCCTATATAATGGTTATTTAAGGTGTCTAGGCAGTTGAGCATATTACTTGTGAAAGAAGGCCCAGACAACCGAATTTGTTGAGTCCCGAAAAAATGGCTTTAATTGCTGTCTTCATCTACTTACAGGTATTTTGCAGGAAAGACAAAGCTAGTCTCTTCTCACTGGTACACAGTAAAGTATGTATCTTCCCCTTTCTTGACATTTAGATGATACTGCAAGAAGAGCTTTTTTGATTTTATCTCTGGTCTTTCAGCAGACTGCAGTCAGGCAAAAATTGTATCACAAAGAATATCTTTAGAATAAACCCCAATATATTTGCAATGCCTAATTAATCCTTGTTCCTTTTATTAGATTACTAGAGGATGGAGATGTGTTTTGTAAGAACTATCACAAAGAGCAAAGCACACTGAGTTTTTCCATTTATGTTTCATTTGGTTTGCACTGGATACAGACTGTAAGTAGTTCTGGACCATATCAACTAATGCATTGAAAAGGAAACTTATGACAAACTTATTACCACTTTAGTTGTTATTACAATCTAATTTCTTCACCAGTATGTATAAATATTTTACAACAACAAAAAATTGCTCTAAATTAACAGGCCCTTATCTTTACTAATCAACAAATTAGGTCAATAAAGCTTTCTGAATTGTAAGAAAATTTCTGTACAAGAACACAAATGGTAATCAAGTTGTATCAACATGCTGAAGTTTAGTATTTAATCCCTAAACTTCTGCCAAGCTTTTCAACAGGGCCAGCAGTGCATAATTCAAGGGAATATCTGGTACCATAAACCAGTACTACAAAAATATGAAAATTAAACAGAATTCCTAGAGAGGGCATAATAACCTTCATAATGCTAGGAAATTCCTAGATAGGTATTCCCCTTATGTACCTAATTCCCAACCAGCAGACGACAGCTGTTCAGGATTGCATCCTTATGGTGGGATTGGACTCTCAGGCAATTTTTATCTTAGACTCGTACATCACCACTTCATGCCTTTACTTTCCATGGTTAAGACCAGAATGACCTGAGATGGTCTCACATTTTTAGTACAAGTTAATTCTGTCTCATGACTCTATAACTATATCCCCTATGCCCTGTCAGTCTAGGCAAGTTAAGTTTCAATCATGTGTGGCTTTTTTTTTTTTTGCAAGAACTTAAAAACTGTTTTACTCTCTACTCGATTAACTTCACCCTGTAGTCATTTCTGTTGCAGTTGCTATTCCATTGCTTTCTTGCAAATATTTAATGGCACTCCAAAATAGCCTCTATATCTACTACAGTAAATATCATCTCAATATAAGCATTTCCAGATCCTTCTGTGTGAACTGTTAGAAATAAATATAGATTTTTACCAAGTGAATCAAATGCAAAATACATGGTAATTTGGCCAGTCTACCAGTGCACACTGCAAACATTATTTCTTGCATCAGATCTCAGAATGACCTCATGACTCAAAGGGAGACTCACAGCTTGTGAAATTTTTGTATGTCTCAGCTCTTCACTTGAGCTGATACACATGTAATGTATTTCAAGCACTTTTTAACTGATGGAAAAATACTGCAGTGGCTAAAGGATAAAACAGAGGACTAGATTTAAAAAAAGAGAAAAAAGGAAGAAGAGAAAAGAAACTGAAAAAAAAGAGATTGTTATCTGTTTTATTGCATAATGTAACTTCAGTTAGGAATAATAGCAAAAATAGACCAACAATTAGGGAAAAAAACCCCAGGCTATTTAGAAAATTCAAGGCACCTGAATGCTTCTAATGAAATCAATTGGAATAATAAAAACCCTGTCAAAATATGTTAGGTTTCTTCAAGATCCTACTTTAAAAAGAAATGTAAATCTAATGAACAGCCTTCCATGTAAAGTCATCATTTATTCAGAGAGAAGCTGAAGTTGGCACTGTTTTATGCAGTAATACATAATATTCTTCACATATAACCAAGAGATGGAAACCTTGATCTCCAAACAGAGCACAGTTCAAGCTTGACTATAGAGCTAAAACTCTTGCTCCATGGCTTAGGTACACACACATTCATTCAAAGGGATGATTTCAGGCTCCTCAAAACCCTTCACACTGAGGTTGCCTGTGTCTAGACGTGATTTTGTTGTTGTTTCTTTTCACACATTCCTTGTTTCTCATGTCCAGAATCCTGTGCTGTTTGGCTAAGCAATGGCAAGGAGGACAGCTAGGAGCTGCCCAGCTCATGGTGAATGAGGCAGCACCACAACTGACAGAAGGCACCGACTGAGCTCAGATCAGCTGCTTGAAAAGGCTCATCAGAGTATTATTACTATTATACTATTATTACTATTATACATCAGAGTATTATTACTATTATACAGGCTTTCTCCTCATAAGAAGCATACAAGAATTGGGGGGAAAACTCTTGTGGGGTCCTCTGAATTTGCCAGAGAAGGGTGAATCCTGATAAATTCAAACTGCTTTGGTTGGAAAGCAATTTCTTCAGTGCAAATATGGATTTTTTTTTTCCTCAGGTGAAGGTTCTGGCACACACAGATGCACACAAATACATTCTATAGTATGCATTTTAGAGCAATCCTTTTATAGCTGATTCTGTTCGTAATTATCAGTGCTCTACGAGTCTCTTGCCACTGCATAATTTAAAGGCAATCTCAATGAATACTTTAAGCAATGCAAGGGGGAGAGGACTTTCAAACACTGAGGTATGGCATATCTGGTTTTATATACAGGCATCTTTATGAGACAACTGAAATACCCAGAATCTGAACTAGCTGCAAATTTTATTTAAAAAAGAAAACATCAATACTCAGTTCTGTTTCCACATCAGTGAAAAGAAAAACACCGAGGAAAATAAGCAAACTCCTTTTGGGAAGCATAATTTAAGGAAAATTATGATATACAAACATTTGATGTACACTTTTCAATGTGCTTATTAAACAGTCAAAAATTACTGTCCTAATTTTATAACTGGAGAAATTGAAAAGGGCAAGTTAGCCTGCACATGGTTTATCTTTCCACACTCCTAGATTTCCTAGTTCAGGGATTCTCATCCTTGTGATGGCCAAGCCTCAGCTCAAAAATTTTTCATGTGAATCCATGTATGCCTTGTCCCTGACCCTTCCTCTGACATCTACCAAATCTTCTTGAGTCTATCTGAGCCTCAGGATTTCTGTCACAATTATCTTTACCATGCTTTTGACCTCCTCTTGCCACTGATGGATGCTGCATCTTTCTTGCCCTCCTCTGTACTCTCAGTTGTGGCCCACATTGGTGCTGAAAGCAGAATAACGAGCCCACTGAGATGCACCTGATTGTGTCCAGGGTCATTTTGATACCTCTGCTCTGGAGCAGGGGAACAGTGTATAGGCTCTGACACCAATACTGCACAGAGCTAACACAGATCCATGCAGCTTGTTGCTTGGTGTGTCTTAGGGGAAGGGTTTAGTCAGCAGAAACCACTTCCCTAGATCACATCACCTCCAGTGGGCTTTCATGTTTATGCAAGGGCAGTAAATGTGCAAAAAGAATAAGCAATAGCTCTTCCAGTAAAGTATCCTATATATTACAACAGTGATTTCTCTCCAGCTGGTTCACAGGTGAAACAAAATACATCAGTGTTATCCGAAGTCACTACAATTTGGTGAACATATGCCACATCAAAATAGCACTGTGAGAGTATGAGCATTTTGTGGACTTCTAATACAGTTCAGCTTACAATATAATAATTTGCCCCTAAGCAGGAAGTAACTTTCCATTCAAGGACTTCAATAATCTAACAGTAAAAACCTAAAGAAGAAGAGGTGCTTCCTTTTGTTGCTTGCATATTATAAAATGTTATTTTACAAAGAAGTACCTGACCTTGTCATGCAAATGGAAAATCTAACCAGTGAAGCTGTAGAAGTCTATGTAAATTTTAAACACTAAGTTGTGCAATTCAGACAAAATCAATAACTTCCAGAATAGATGTTTTCAAGGTATCATGTTATAAGCAATTAAAATTCCAGATTGCTAACAGCTACTCTCTTAAGGGACTATATATAAGACTGTACACTGAGCTTATAAAACAGACTTTCTGGTTTATCTACTTGGAAGCATAAAATAGAAAATGCCATATATTGTACATAAGCCTGTATGATTGATATCATCTAATCCACTACTATAATACTCCAAAAGATGAAAAAGCAATAGCAACTATGACATCCTGTTCACCTACCAGCCTGTTTCAGATGAGTGTTATCTAGCTTTTCAAGGTATCTGGAAGCTAAATGAAAGTGAGCATGGAACAGATGTCTGATGGGTGACTTATCTGGCATTTATGCTTTTTACTTGGTGGGGAATAGCAAGCTAGTTTATGCTGAGCTCCAGGGCTCAAGGGGAAACATAAAGAGGGACTGAGGGGGATAATGGGTGCCACCTGCAGAAGAGGATGGGGCTACTGATAAGAGTTTGTGGACTCAACAGAAAAGGGTGGAACAGTAAAACAGATGATTTTGTGGCAACAGTGGGAGACCAGACTGTTTTATTCAGAAGGCAAAATCGGGCTCACTGAGCCGTTCACAATGGGAAAAGAGCACAGATGGCTTATTGACACATTTATCAGGCACTCCAGTGACAGGGTTTCAACTTTTATGCATCTTTGATGAGATTAATGTTTCTAAAAATACATTTCAGCAGTGATCTGTTTAATTTTTACCAAATTCACCCAAAAGTCTCACTCCCTTCAGTTAACATAGCTGAAGGCAGATGAGGACCTCTAAGCCATAATCTGCAAGGTACTGAAATCTTAATTTAAAAAATCTTCTTCCTTCCCACCATCACAGGGTGTAAATCTCACTGGCACTACTGGTAGTTTTGTAAACAGAGAATAGAAGAAGAGTCTTTGACTCGCAGAAATTCTTTCATTATTCCATCTCTTTGCAAGGCACAAAGAACAGAATAAAATGTTAAATTTGTATGAACTAGTAAAGAAAAACTATTTTTGTCATGAAACCAGTTAAAAAAGTGCTGGATAAACTGATCAAAAGACTCGCTAGAACTTTGTATGATATAACAGAAAGCAAATTCTTCTCTGAATAGTCGTCGTTGTAGGCTGTACTTCCAAAGCATCTTATCACTGTCAATGCTGCAGATGCTTTATAGGAAGCTTGAGTGTATATGTTGAAAATTAAGTAAAATTAGTTTTCTAGAAAAGAACACCTCAGGGTTAAGGTTTATGTGAAACCAGTGATTATGCAATGCAGTTTCTTTCTCATTCTTAGTCAAACTGCTGAACAATTTTGCACTGCAACATTGAAGAGAGCAAGACAACAGAAGACTGAAACAAGAGGAGAATAGCAAGAAGCTCAGCTGTACTGCAGCACCTCACTGGTCACTTAATACTCAGTTTTTGTTCTGATGGAAAATTGATATCCGTCCTTTTGCTAGACCTGGTAATCAATAGAGGATTACAAAATAAAGTAGTCTTTGCAGAGATGATCCACCTCTTTTACTTTGAGAATTCAAAGACTAATTTATAAGAAACTGATTTTTTCCCCTTATTTCCAGAGTCTTCAGAACCTATCATATTTTTTTCATGTTTACGCTGTATTTCAATACTCTTTCCTTAGGGAATTGATCACAAATATTCAAAGCTTGTAACATATTGCATAAATATTATGTCAGTAGTTTCCTGTTTCTCAACTGAATGAACAATTCTAGCAGCTGAAATACCAGCTTTTTCATATTAAAACAATCTGCAAATATTTCTCCATGTAACACCAACATTCACTTTCTGTGAATATTTCGGCCATCAAAACCCTATTTTTCAAAATCCACTATAAAATAAATACAAATAAAGTAAAGCTCAGCTTGAACTAGCTTGCCATAAATACTCTGAGATCTGCAGAATACGTAATTTTAAAAAAAAATTATCTGAACTACGTGTATTTGATAAAGCTTCTGATATCAGCAGCGAGATGTAAACATACATGCCAATAGAAGAATGAACTTTAGGATGTATAATACACAGACACAATACTTTTTCAATAAGGAACAAGATGTCACATAGAAATAATGTACCACTGCCTATGAAAACAAGGGAATCTGTATGATTAAATTGACTGTATGTTAGAACAATAAATACATGATGCAAGGAAAGTATATGTCTCATTTTTAGATTTGATTCCTTCTAAAATAGCAATAGTTTTGGTCTGTTGAAATAAAACATACAGCCTTCTCAGGTAAAGTACTAATAGTGTCATATAGTCTGTGAATCCACAGCAATGACTATTTAGATGCTGTTTCCTACATCAGATGGAACAACTAAGATCAGGAGCAGGAGTCTCTTCCTTTCATGCAGTCCTGTATTTTGACTGTCTTAATTCATCTAAATTTGATTCACTGAAAATACTTTCCTCTGACAAAAAAACCCAATACATTCTTTTTTAATATGAATCCTACACAGCTAATTGCTCTCAGTTTCTAAAAGAAAAAATTACTGTGCCTTTCATTGAGTATCTCTATAGGGTTTGCTCTTTCAGGACTAAAGTTCCAGTACCTTATCAGAAATGATTCTGTCCAAAGCAAGGAAATATGCGGTTTCCAGCATATGGGTCCATAGGATTCTAAAATAAAAAAAGTTGCCAACATTCTCTCTATCTTAGGAAATGAATCATGCTCTTTGTTAATGGATGTACAGCAACTAAAGCAAGTATGACAAACTTTTGGGATACCACCAGTCCTTGGAGGAGAATAACCATTTCTAATCACTTTTCAAGAGATATTTATTCCAAGAGACTAGGTCAGTCCAAGCAATAATAATGGACATATCTTTTATGACACCACATCAAATGCAACTGAAGTTGGCAGTTTTTGCCAAAATGATGGTAGGGCAGTCTTAGATTGATTTCTGGCCAGCATGTACAGTAGAATAACTCCTATCCAAGAAAGGAATTATATCTTCTAATAGAAGCCAGAGCAGCATATAAAGTCTGAAACAATCACAGCTAATGTGTTATGTTTACCTGAATATGGGTGAGGAGAATTACCACTACCCAGCAGTTGACTATACCATTAAATTAAATTTAATCATAGCAACCTTGTTCATCCATTCCTAGAGACACCATGACAAAACATGGCTGAGGAATAAAATAAGAGGGCATTTTCACATTGTCTAACATGAACTGAGGTAATGCATAATACTCTGTTCCCTTTGCCCCTGCTTAGTCTACAACATGGCAGAGTGACATATGGTACCTTTGCTAAAAAATTGCATCCACTTAAAAGCAAAGTTCAAATGCTAAAAGAAAAAGAAATGGCATTGGGACTAGAGGGGACTGCTGAGTTCATAGGGTCTGCTTTCACAGACAATTACATCATGCAATGTTTTCCATGAGATGATGACACACCACTATAAAGTAGCGAGTGCTTTCCACCACTGTGCTAATCATTACTGGAAAGCTTTTTCTAGCTCTCACCACTCTGACTGTTACGATGGTGAAGTGTACTTGTGACTATTTAATGTTTAGTTTTTCTAGTACTCAGACTGTCTTGTAATTTTAAAATCTCATTTTCCTCCCTGGAACCACACTTTAAAAAAAATCCTCCTATTTCATCTAATATTACAGTAGACATTTTAAAGTAGTCAGTTACATTTTCTTAAGAAAATATTTGGTGTTAGCTTAACACAGGAATGAATTTTCAGTGAACTTAAAGCTCTGAATATTAGTTTAACTCCCCCCATGAATTAGGATTTTGCCCATTCATAGTAACTACACTACTCTCCTCTGCAGGGCACTTCTCTCTCCAGACAAATTATACGTGCAGAGAGGATATTGGTCTATAAGCTAGAATCAGCATTTGTCTGTTCCTGAGTATTTTAGCTAACAAGGCACACCAATTTGCAGATTTTTAACGATTAATTTATTAGTTACTTTATTTTAAAAGCATATGTTTATGCTATCCTAAAGCTGCTGTGATCCACCCTCTGCTGCTCTCCCAGTCCGAGACAGTCCTACCATGATGCAGAGCTGTCATACCTGTTAATGTAACACCACATTCTGTAATACAGGTCACATCTGAGTAAAGGCTAAACCAGCCCAAATTAGAGTAGAGAGATGTTCAAATGGGCTACAGGCAAAGATTAGGCCCTCCATTTCTGACAATATGGAGTTAACCAAAAGCTTTCTTTTTCCCCTCCTTTGATCCAAGCAGAAGTCATAGCATAGATATGGCTTATCAGCTACCTAATTGAACCTTTCTATTGACTATATGCCTGAAATCCTTTGCCTTTTCTAAAATTTACTTTTTAGCTGCAAAGTATGGCTGTAACACATAGATCTGGACCTACATACCACAGGTAAGCCTCATTTGTAGAACAACAAAGACTTGAGTAGTACCTAAATTGCCATCTTTTTTTCATGCAGACTGAATTTAATCCTGGGGCAAAAAGTCATCTCAACCTCAGTGCTTGCAGAGAGGATATATGTTTGACAGCATGTAACACCTACACAAAAGGCTCCAATTTCGATTTGGGACCTCTTGATGAGCATTAGTGGCAAGTCATGACAGTTAAAATATTATTACTGACTTAGAACGACACCAGTTAGGCTCACATTACTTTCAAATCCAAAACAAATCTATTTTCAAGTGATTTTCAACACTGAATCAAGTTGCATACCTAGATTCAAGGAAGTATTGTATAAATAGAATTTCTTATGCAAGGGCACGTAGCCCTACAATATATGCTGTTTGACTGGAGGCATAACTTTTTTGAGTTGAGAAGTGGCACATTCACAATATAAATGATTTTTAGCAAAAATCTAGTGCAGTTTAAAAGAGATGCAGCTTATGAAATGTGCCCAGCTTATGCAATACAGTCCAATGACACTGTCTGCATACTGTTCAGTTATAAATAGAGTTTACAATAGAATTAAATAACATCCAAGAAGCAATGAAGCTTATGTGAAGAACTTCTCATACTAAAGACATATAGCTTTTGGTTTTATTATTTTCATTATTACTTCTGAAGCAAATTCTACCATATTCTATAGTAATTCGTGAAAAAATCAAATTTATAAAAATCACATTTATATGAACTAGCAGTTTATGGCATAAGTTGCATTATAGAAAAATGTTTCCTTGTGCCTAATACTTTGTGAAAATTCAGCTCAAATTATCAGCAGCTATCTGTAAGAGAAAAAGGGATTGTGAATTCTGAAGTGTAGTTGTATATAGGACAGGGATACAAGAGAAAAATAAGTGAAGGCAGACATAAATGACACCTAAACGAGCCCAAATTGTTCCCAACCTGACATTTAGCCTGACATATTTCAGTACCTAGTAAATATTTATTGGAAGAGTTATGAACACAGGTAAAACATTTTGAATAGAAGCTTCGCAATCTTTTCAATAGAAGCTTGACAATCTTTTCATCAAAGCTTTACAAGCTTTACACTATCACAGTTTATCCTAATTTCTCTTACACAAAAAGAAAGGTCTCATTGTTTCTTTCTCCTCAATGTTAAAATCATAGAAATCTCCAGCCTACTTAACTTTGTATTCCACCAATAGGTCACTCTGAGCCCTCTGCTGTATCTTGTACAGCAGTTCCAGTCCACCCATTGTGGAACAGATGTGACTGGAACAGCACTAGCGGAGCTGCAGAGGAACTCACACACAACCCCTGTCACTTCTACCCAAGGTCTTTGCAACATCAGTCCTCTGTGTGTCAGAACAAGAGAAGTGGTTTGGGCAGCACTTTTCTCACACAACAGGTACTTTGCCATTGAGCCAATGGAATATCCCCATTGCTGACCTCACAGACTTCCCCATAACAGTTACTGTAAATGTGTCTGAGACAACACTGCATTGATGCTGTCATTAACATTTTCAAGGCTTTTATTTGTTTACATGTTAATAAAGAGATGATTGGGCAATTTCTATAATCAGTGCACACAGTAGCAGAGGTTGTCCATTTCCATAAAACCTTAAGATCAGCTAAGGAACAAGCCTGCCTGCAAGATACTGTATTGGACCTGATTTATGGAATCAGAGAATGAAGTTGCTTTTTAAGTTA
The DNA here is from genome assembly GCA_013396755.1 of Sclerurus mexicanus. NCBI lineage: Eukaryota > Metazoa > Chordata > Aves > Passeriformes > Furnariidae > Sclerurus > Sclerurus mexicanus. The sequence goes on from VWZF01003842.1 coordinate 3,721,159, forward strand.
TACAGTTGTCAGGCAGACGTAGCCCAAGTAATAACAGTGGTTTCATATTTTAGGAAGTTTCTGTGAGAACAGAACCTAACTTGGTGATGCCTGAACACCAAAAATTTTTGTGCTTTCTTACCTAAACTCAGTTGCTAGATCATCAAATATAACAGGATTTTTTAGCCATCAAGAATAAGTAAAGCATTAGCAATGTGTTGCATTCAGCTTTCAGTGAAATCTCCTGTGCTCTGTAGGTATGTCATTTCTAAACTGGAATAGCAGGTGGCAGGAACAAAGATAATATCCACCCTTGCTGCAGCTGCTTGCTCATTAATCTGCTCACTTGGTTCTTATACACAGTACCCTTGCAGAAACTTATATTCTTTGATCATGAAGACACGATTTTGTCTTTCGGGATACCCACCTCCTCAGAACACAGAGTTTGGGATGTATAAAACTGGATGATGTGCTGCTTCCCCGCAAGTAAAATGATATGGAACACAGGGAAAACCAAACTGATACCTTGTAAAAAGTGGAAAAATCACACTACAGCAAGGACATCAAAGCAGAGCAGTTCAGTTCAGAGATAAAGGTAATGTGTACCAATGTCAGATGCTTTGCTGGAAGGTCAGATTTGAGACCAATCAATCTGACATTGGTGGCTGCCTATAACCAGCCTGATCTATGTTGGATCAGTTTGTCAGGGACAACACAGAGAGAAAGAATTATCGAAATTCTTCTGCTTGGTAGGAGCTACGCAGGCTGCTATCTGTTCAAAGTTTCTTCTTAAGGGAAGTCCCAGCAACTTTATGAGAAAGAAATTTCAAAATTTGTTTTTTATTTCTATGATGGACTTCTATTTTAAGAAGAGACTTCTCATGTTTTCATCTATCTATTCTGCTGTTTGGATGCGTATGACATCAAAGTAGGGGAAGCCACTTCCTGTCTCACAGGGGGTTAAAGGTTTTGAGAGGACCTTTGGGGAATGGGACCTGCCAAACCCCTTGATATGGTGTATATGATAGGTTTTTTTATTATCAGTTTTGCCCTGCTGTGTACTTAACAGACCTTCATGTGGTTTGTTGCCTGTTAATATCCATGAACATGGGAAAAGTATTAACTATAATTAGCATATAAAAATCTTGTAGCATTTTCTCTAGTCTACATTATTTTCTTAAAAAAAGTTTTTCTCTCTGTGTTTACTTGAGTGAATAATAAAGAAGTATGCCACTTATGCCTGTGGGGCAGTGTTTACACTGACCAAAGCCCAGGTAGCATTCTGGTTTAGAACAGATGCAGGACGGCAACAGATTATGACATGATCACTTTTAAACATTGATGTAGCCATAGCAGCTCAGTCTCAAAATATTTCCAGTGATAAGGTTATGGAGAGGAGCACTGTAAGAAATAGCTACTCTAGCTTGTTCCCATGCAGAAAGGTCTCAAAGACAAAATACATAATTTTGAGAAGTACATCTGTTTTGGCAATTATTTGCAATACCAGAAAGGCACAGGGAAAGAATCATAGAGTAGAAAATGGCCAGAAAATGCTTCTGTCTCTACTTTTAAAGTGAGAGACATTCTTGTCATTTACCTGAGACATTTCTTTGCAATGTAAAGATTTTCCTATTAACAAGAGCGCTGAAATGTGTTCGCCTATGTAGAACACAGATTCTTTACACCCTATACTGAAAATCATTACATTTCATATAAATACCTTCCATTCCATTAGTTTTGTTCAGACACTGAAAGAAGCAAACAACCAGAAGAAAATTCTGACCAGCACAGTGAAAAAGATATACCCTATCATAATCAAATTGACTAAAATTTTTGTGCTAACAGCTACATTTACATCTAGGGCTTTATTAATACTTTATCTTTGAAGGTACCTGCAGTGCATTGATCTTTAAGATATTCATAGGAACCTTCAAACACAGCTTAAAAGTTTCCTTCTAAATTTCTAAGTACCATAATGTATGTCCAAATCCTTCTCTCTAAGATTGTTACACAGATCAGAAACCTGTCAAAAAAAAATGTGAAGAAAACATTCTAAGCTCAGATATAGTTAAGTTTTGGAATAAGAGCAAAATGCAGCTAAGATATTTAATTTTTTGCTTCAATGATATCAGGAAGCTGAGGAAATGTGGTCACCTAATAACAGCTCCAATTTAATGGATTCTCCACTTGATACTGTCACAAAGGTTGTTTTATCCTGTCATTTCATTCAGGTACCATCGTTTTCATTCTCTTATTTGTGTTAACTAAAAGGCTTAAAGAAACACTTTCTCAAGAGGTGGAACAGGCCATTCTGTTCTATCTTCAGAGAAAATAGCCATAATAGATTAACTTCATAACCTTCAACTGGAACTTCTAGCAATCTAATAAAATTACAGCTGAAGGCAAATAAATACCTCCCAAGAGACCTGAACAGCTTTTTCCCTTGTGTATGCTGTGTCAGTTTAGTGTGACACAGAGCAAGAGTACGTTTAATGTGAAAGCAGTTTTTTTGTCCCCCTGAGCAGAGCTTCTATAATTTTATAGTTTGCTTGTTCCAAGTTGACTTCCTTATTCCTTTTATTGCATATACTATGATTCTATCCCCTTGCAAAATACTTGCAACACAAGTAAAAACTTGAAATGAAGATCCGAATTTCAAAATTCAGTAAAAAATGTTCAGTGTTGCAGTCATGGAATGCCCAGCTTAAGACTCTTACAGACTGAAAGCTCATGACTGGACTTAGAGATTTCAATGTCTCTGGAGAATTAGAATGAAGATATCTTGAGCCAAGTGTACAAAAATTTAGACATCTTAGATCTGTGACCCAAAGGAAAGTGATAAGGTACATTCAGATTTTTAGAAGGTATCTATATTATTTTTGAATGATGAAACAAATTATCTATAGTTATACTATGTGTAATTCAGTGGCATTATGTCAGCTCTGAATTTTACATCACATGCCACTTAGAAACACAAAATCTAAGTTTTGGGCATTTTGAAACATATGATGACTGTGAACTGATCACTGAAGATATGGGCTATGTGTAATAAGACCTCTCCAAACCAAGCCAAAGTTTAAAAGTCAGCCATACCAAAAACAAGGTCTTTATAATGGAAATAGTGACAAAGCATAACAAAATAGGATGTTACCATAGAGAAAAGGAAAAAACAATGCTAATGAAAAATACTTCATAATAAAGAGAATGGCTGAATTATTTCCTCCACTTGTATAGCAAGAAAGTGGAACTTCTATACAGATATAAGTACTTTGTAGGTAGAACTTCATCAGCTTGGAATTTCACAGAAGAAGCAGCGTGATCATGAATAAACGGTTTTCACACTTATCCTTTTTTTTAGTTTGAAATAAATGTACATTTTCTCTAAAAGCTACTGACTGATTATAGGGAGATTAAGACATAAATTTTATTCATACTTTCACAGGTTTTTGCAAGGTCACCTCATTTACCTCTTTTCTTCCTTACTTAATGAATATTAACAATAAGGTGTCCTTGGGATCCTAAAGCCAAGTATTTTTATTGATACTGATATTAATGCAAGTATTCAGATTACAAGTGACACAATGAAAGAATCAGCTTTGTTGCATTCTTTCCATCATGTAACCTTTATTATAATTAGACAGATGCAGCAGCAACTTCTCTATTAAAATTATTTTTTTCTTTTTACTCAAAAGAAGAATATGTCATCCTTTTGGTGTGAAGAAATTATTGTATCCTTTTCCAACTGACACCACAAATCTGTGAATAAATAACTTTTTGTGGATCTTCAAGTAAGTCTGCTACAGTTTTTAAGAGAGTGTTATTGTAACAATTAAATTACTGAGGCATACCCTCAGCATAAATCTGTAAAGATGTTAGCAATTTTTTTCTCATTATTTTTCATAATGTAATAAATTTCTTGTTGCTCAAAATTTATGCTATATTCCGCTACATGTAGTAGGGTAACATTGCCCAATACGACTTCATGTCTTTTTTACTCTATAAATACAATGGTAAAATCCCAGTCTTGAAGTTAATGGATTTTTTTTTTTTTTTAATCAAGAAAAGAAGAAGCTGAATGATAACTTCCATTCTGGTGATAGAGAAGACAGTGTGCTCTCTTGTCAACAGAAGCTTTTCAACATTTAAAAGAACTTATTTGCTGTTATACCTCTTGGTCTCTGATAAAATATGAAATGTACATCCTTTTCTTGGTTCATCATCACATTTCTCTTACAGGGAAAGAAAGGTCCCAATGTTATTGTTTCTTTCTCCTCAATATTAAAATCACAGAAATCTCCAAGAACTAAAAAAACCCCAGGTAAATACAAAATCCTGTCCAGCTTCCAAATTTCTGTCCTGTGCTACTATGACATCATTCCCAGTAAGCAGCCATGCCTTTGGAACTCAGAGTTACTGTCTTTCTTTTGACCAACATCTACAGGCATATAAATGCAGATCTATTTATGTGAGTACTAAAGTGTTCACTTTTATTCAAATGTGGAATACAGGGAAACAAAAATCCATATTTCAAATTTCAGTTCCTGAAAAAGTGTTGCATAGGAACTACAGATGTTTTAATTAAACACATGAGTTTGGCAGATTTTCCTTCAGAGATAACTGGGATGAGTTAATTATGCAGAATGTACCACTGTTTCAGACTAAAAAATACCAGGTGGTTCCTGGTTTGAAGCATCCTTCTCTAATTTAAGGAGTATTTATTTTCCACATAAACCAGCAGCCAGTTTTATGTAAGAGTGTTTTTTCTGTGTGATATTAGAAAGCATTGCCTGTCTCACTGCTACAGCTGGCAGGTAGGAGAGTCCTTCCAGAATTGTTTGTGTGCAGGTTCTGTGACTGGAGGCTAGAAGATTTCCATGAGCAATCTTCATTTCTTGTAATTTGGAGTTTGATCTGTGAAGCTAAAGAAAGTTTCGTATCTTCAGCCAAATCTTTGTTTCAGATGTGCCATGGCAACATTCTTCTAACAGGTTTATAAAAGCTGTATCCTTTTGATTTGTGTAATAGAAGTAATAAATCCCAAAGTCAGTAATGCCATTATGATAGGTACTTTAGACAATTCTGCCCAAGGAGCTCAGACTTCTAGCATTTGATTTTGCCATTTCCTGTTTAAGCAGACATAACATTTTGCAAGAAGATTCCTCCTTACAAAGAACTGATCAGGAAGTCTTGATCCTTTTCCTCCTTGATTGGAACAATAATAGATCATTGCTTGTTGTCCAGTCAAGTCTTGGACCTACAGACTAACAGAAAGATTCAGAAAATTGTCACAATGTTTTACTACACCTCAAAATATTATTGTACATTTGAAGTCTGCAGGCAACAGGCTTCACTGCTGACAGTACACAGCTGGTATTTAAAACTGTGCAGAGATTACAGTACCTGCAGTAAATACATCAGAGGTTTTAAGATACTAATTGGATCTGCCGCAATTTGGAAATTCCTATGTGACTGGGAATATGCAATGAATCATGCTCAGCCTTCTCTGCTGTTAGCGCTCAGCAGGAATATTTATGACAGCAGCCAGAAGTAAAATCATAAAGGGCATGCCATGGTCCTATCCCTGGATGATCTATGTGTATACATATTGCGAAGTGTAATACAATAGTGTATTTATCACCTCCTATGGCTTTGCATAGGCTCTTGTCAGTTACAAAGATAATAAAAATTGATGTGCTTATTTAATACAGCCTCCCACAAGTTTTCAATCGCATAAAAATGGAGCAATTAGGCAACTAGATTTACATAATGCTCAGCATATATGCTAAGGTTATTTCAGCACAGAATTTCCCACTAAATTTTTAAGAGTTCATTTTCCTCTCATTCTTGTTTTATTAATCTGAAGATGCTGTATATTTTTATGTGTGTTGTAATGGAAACCTTACCTACTAAACACTGAGTGCTGTCTTGATCATAGCTTTTAGTCTAAAGATTAAAAGCCTGCTGCCAGTAGTTCTGGCTTGCATTAATTAGGTTTGCCATTTTCCACTGATCTCAGAGAAGTGAAGATCATTATTCAACTTATAGACAAGCATACTGTTTTTCACAGGCCTTTTTTTCTTCCTCAACTTGGAAGCTTTGTTCTTATAACGCAATTGGGTTCCGAATCGAGCCTGTAAGACCACAGAATGATTTTTCTTGGTTTTGACAGTTCACTCCAGACCAGGTTCTTGAACTGGCATTAAAAAATAAGAATGCTTATCTTGTAGTCCTTTTTGCAATGAATTCTCGTTAGTGTCTCAGACAATACAAAGAAGCGTGAGTGAGAGAACAGCGTACTGAGAAAGCAGTAGAGTAAATAAGGCCTATAGGCAGAATCTGAGGCTCCTAATCAGATATACTGGTCCATCTAGGAATACAATTGCTGCAGACTCCTTGTACAATCAAAGATCTACAAGTATTCTTACACTGTCCTAATTATCATCTGAAGATTTCTTGCTCCTTCTCTAGTGACTAAACAGAGGAGAGTTTGAGCTCTTAACTCTATTGCCTGTATTGAACACCTAAAGATAGGTCTGGATGTATTCCATGTTGGGAGGATCATTACCGGACAGAAGAACTGGGACTATCATGAAATGCCTGAGAAGTGGAAATTGTATTGTCCAAGCAGGTGGAATGGGATATTGGGGTTGGAATAGCAAATTTGAGCTCAAAAATTAGGACATAAACAAAGTAAAAGATATCAAATCTGAACAGATTATGTGAAGTGCAACCGGAGTACGTTAATTACATTAAATAAAGATTTCTGATTCTGACCTGCAGCAATCAGCTAGATACCATGCCAAACCACTTTCCAGTCTACATGAAAGACAACACCCAGCTGCTGCTCTTAATATTTCATTAGCTAAAGTAGCAGCTGCCAGCCTGAAAAGGTTTCAGCCCTGCTGATTGTAGTTGTTAACATGACGCTGTGTCAAACAACTCAGTTCAGTTTTGCATGTTTGTTTGTTTAGCTTGGAAATTACACATCTGAAAGCTGGCATTAAAAGAACTAGATTAAGATTGAAAAGTGCAGCACTCTGAGAAATCAATACCCAAATTGCACAGAAGTTTCCTGATGAGCAATTCACCAGGATGGTTGTCCAAATGGGCATATGCAAGAGCAAAACCACAGGCTCCTGGTGAAGATTCAGTGCCTGTTGCCTAAACATTACAAGGTTCCCTAACCCTATAGAGGGGTTTTGTGAACACCTTACTAGAGTCAGAAGTCTAATTGAGGTGCTCATGTCCATCTGTATAGCTAGGTGTCTGATTCTTCCAGCTGGTGGTTTTAAGGGGTGACAAAATGGACAGAATTGGTTTCTATACTTTTCTGGAGATGCAGTGTGTGCCCCTTTCCAGAAGAGGGTCATACTCATGCTCCATTAGCAAAGTATCAATTACTTTTAGAAAAGACAAGGATAAGGAGATACGTATTTTTCAGTTTTCTACTAAGGGCAGATGTGCTAACAAGCAATGTCATATGTGCACACTAGAATTGTTTCTGTACTTTCCCTGCTTACAGGGCTCACTTGAAAGCACAATTAAAATTGGGAGTTAGAGATTTACCTTCTAAACTGGAACAAGAGATGCATACACTTATGAACTGGCAAAGACAAGATGAGCCTTGTGCATATGGAATATTCCCTTTCATCTTTATTTTAAGTGCAGTTGTGTAACAGTAGCATCAGTAGGACAAGGTTATACTAGGCTCTATGCCACAGGCTGTACAGGCCACCAATTGCTCCAGAAGAATGGTGGACAAACTTTCTAAGAAAACAGGATCTTGACAGTAAATGTCAAGTAACCTTTTCTTTCTCCCCTACAGTACCTCATGAATAAATACCAGATACTACAATCTCTCCCGGGTTCAGGAAGAGAAATTCAGAAATATCACACCAGCTAGTGCTGCCAGTTGGGGACCTTTAGACTCCATATTTTGTGAATTTTAGTTTTTCTGAGTGGTTAATCTATCAATCCTAGTGGCCCACAGTTCATTTTCTGCCTAAGTAAAATGAAAACATCCCATTCAGTTTTCATGAGAGATGATTTCTTCAAGTTCTGCTGAAGAACAACTTCATGGAATTAGATTGTTTCTGCAGTTGTTTAATAAGAGCTACACAAGTAGACAACATTTTGTCGTTACAATGTAAAGAAATGTGCAAGTTCAACTCTGCTAAGAATTCAAAATCCTCAGCATAAGGGATTCAACAAATATTTGATACTGTTCCTCAATTTCAACTATAGATGAATGTATCATCTATATGCTTATGTGTGTGTGAGAAAGAGATTCGGCTAAATAACTTTCAAACAAAATTTGAAGAATTTATTTTGCATTACTTGCCCAGGTTTCTTTAGTAAAAATGTGCTACTATTCAAAAATAATGGTTGCACACAAGAAGGTTAGTGAGATTCCAGACTGAGTTGACAAACACTTTATAAGTGGGTAGATGAGGAGCAGGGGGACTCTCAAAACTGCTAGTCAAGTTCAATTCATTAAGCTTAATGGTAGAAACTCCAGCCAAGGTATGAGCTTCCAGTCATCAAACATACAGAACTCTGATTACATCTCACTTGCTCTTGTACTGGAGTTTTCTTTAGAAATCAGTAAACAGAAAACATAGCTGAAATCATAGGCTTGATTGGATTGTTTTTACATAACAGCAACTTCTAATATAGTGCATATTTAATTTAAACATTTAAAAAAATAAAAAGAAAAAATATTGCCAGGTGCAGAAATGGTGAGAAAGGAGGGACATGCTAAAGGACTATCATGTCACATTTCTGAATCTTCGAGCTGAGGCTGTTTTCTTTTTTTTTCTCCTCTGCTTTATCCTCAATCTCAGAACAGCTAATAGTTTTCTTAAGCTCACATGAATGAAACAGACACACTCTTAGTACCATAGCTTATAGTTGTAGCTGCTGAAGCCACACAAATCAGCTGAGCCCATATGGTCCCAAATAGGCATTCCTTGCCCCCATTGTCTCCATGACTTGTTTACACAAATGTGTTTGCATATTAGCAATTGCAAAGTATAAAACGGAGGGATACAGAGCTGTTAGTGAAGGCAGCTTCAAAGATGTGCCTTTCTCTATGGGTGACAGCATTTGAAATAAAAAAAATCATCTGCAAAAATGATTTTGCAGGAAACAAAATATTCAAGTGAAAAGATAAAAGTAGGGATTTCATCCCTTAGCATGTCTTGGTATGGAGTCAATGAGGAATTCCAGCCTTATGCACAGTATTAGTAACCATTATGTGAACTTCTCTTTTAGCATCAGACAGAAATAAAGAGAAAAAATGCAGCTAATGATTTGTTAAAAAAAGTAATTCTCTGAAAACCTAACTTTTGAAATCACAGTTGTTAGTAGCTACTCACTTCTAGTTAGTCTTTAATAATACAGTAATGGCACAAGAAGTGCTGAAACATTTATGCAATATACTTCATAAGGTAATGATTCTGTCAACCTCTCACACATGCTGAGAAATACTTCACTCTGTATACTGTCCTAGTAAGATGAACAGGTTATTTTACAGATTAAGGTACTATTTAAAGTGATTAAAAGTCTTGAATCGTTCCCTAAACAGAACAACTCATAGAAGCCGTGACAGACTTTTCATCTTACTAACAAGCAGTCTGGCTTTTCAGACCAAAAATTTATTATTCAGATCAGAATTCAGTTACTGATAGGAATGTAATAATTCTTGCAGTTACAAACAATGAAGCATTTTCACCCACTTACAGTAGCATGTATTGTTACTAAAGAGTTACTTTAGAAGTTCTCAATCTTTTAGTTTTTCTTTTTCCCCTTTATGACAATCAAGAACTCTTCAATTCTCAATTTTTTGTCTTGATTACTCCCTGTTGAAGTTCGGGGCAGGGAAGGAGAGATTTTGCTGAAGGACAGATGAGTAGCCACTCTCATCATTCTCATATTTCAAAACTCTTTTTTTCATTTACTATTACAATTCTGTTAATGACTGTGGAGAGAGATTCTTCTGAAGGCTGGCATCCACCCACATTACAACATCAGTGCAAATGTATCCTGTTCTGATAGGACTTGCATTAGCATTTTAATTTTGTCTACTGCAGAAGAGGCATTTATTTATTTATACAAAATGTAACAATAGCATACAATTACCTTGCCCTAAATATTGGTTGCATCTTAAATAAAACTATAACTTAACACTGTTTAGAGTTCTTGTTGTTGAGAATAAACTTCATTCCTGAGGGAAAGCAGACAGATTTTGTTTCCAAACTTACAGAAAAGGATTGTTGCTTATCTGCTCTGGTTTTCCCAGGAAAGCAAATTCTAAATGAAGAATTTATCAATTTCTCTTCAGTTGGTTGTCAGTTAAATATGAAAGTGAATTATATATTTTGACAGGATACCAAAAATAAGATAAATTCAACTTTTTTAATACTTCTTGAGTTTATGTATATATATATTAATGCATCAACTTGTAAAAAAAGTTGCATGGAAAATTAATTAAGGCTGCGCATTTACCTTCCTAGACTCAGAGCACTCTTGCCATGATTATATATCTAGCTGTCATCAAGTTGCACTTGCAGAGATGTCCTTTGCTTTGTGGAGAGATAGACTGCATGATCTAATAGGTCATTTTCTATTCCTAACTGCTACGGCTCAACGAACAATAAATAATATTATTGTGTATTTGTAATGTCTTTTTCCAGTAATAAAATATTGCCCACAAGACACAAACATCACTGAGATTGTGATATAATGCCTCAAATGTCCAGACATAAGATCAATACATCAAGCACAGTATAATTTTTCTATACTGTGGGCCATATTTAACACTGCTCTTGATCACAAATCAATTTGGTTTACACTACAAATTAAAAAGCCCCGAAACACAAGAGTTATAAATCCCACAAAGAGAATCATATAAACTAGGACACTTTGTTTTCTGTTTTCCTTCAGAAAGCATGTTACAGCTGAACATCTCTGTTAGACACCAAAGAAAATAATTTGGTCCTAGCATGTTTACAATGTTAAGGGCAGAATATATATTCATAGCAGCCCAAAATGCATCTGAAATTTTATCTTCTATGTTCTACAGTTGCAGTCTGAGTTTGGATAGGTGCCTAGAGAAACGTAACATTTACTCCAGTGCTGATAAGCTGAAGCAGAAGCAAAGAATAAAACTTATATACTTGAGAACAGCAGAGTACCGCAGTAGATGGTTACATTGGTCAGACATATCTTTATGAGGATGATGGGTTTTTGTTTTCATGTGCCTTACTTTAACAGCCCCTCAGATAAATCAGAAATGTAATACAAGGAGTGCTTCTCTATATCAGAGAACAAAAAGAACAATAATCCTTGCAGTTCGTACTGTTTAGCAGTTAAATCAAGTCTCTGGATTCTGCCGGAAAGATAAAAGCATTATTTCAACTTCTAAAAATACAGAAAATATGATTAAGCTGTTTTCATTATTATCACAGTCACCAAAACATTTGCAATAATTTCTGGATGAAGTCCAAGAAAAATCTATACCATGTCTTCCACCTCACTGTACCAGAATAAAATGTACAGCCAGCCTCCTATCAGCCATGTAATGCAATGAAAGTACTATATCAGAAGCTCTTTAAAGTTTCGGGTGCATGAAAAAGAAAAAAGTTGCATTAGTTCCCAGTTCTCCAAAGGGTCAAGATTCCCAGGAAAAAAAGCTTCTTCATTTTTTACAAAATATACAATAGCAAAAGCTTAAACCATATAAAACAGTGTGCTTATACTGCCAGTAAAATGTCATGATTCCTTCATGCCACCATTGAGAGAAAATAGATCTTTCTAGACCTAAACAACAATTTTCAAACAGTATAATTAGAAAATGCTACTTTTTTCTATTTAAGATTTCCTGTAATAAAGCAACTTCAACCAACAGATTTATTTGTTTTTGTAAATGAATTTCAGTCTCAGGTTGCAATACAGGGTGCTCTGCATGTTCTCATAAATGTGTGATATTTTAAAATCAAACTATATAATTATTGATCTAAATTTCAAAGTACTTTCATAATCTGAACAGAAAATTTCTTCTTTATCCTTTCCCAAGCAAAATTTAAGCTAAAGAAACTTCATTTAGTCAATAACCAAACATCAGACAATGAGTTGAAACAGGGGAAAAAAGAAAATTTATTAAATTTCATTAAAATCATGAAAAGGATATAAAAAATTAATGTATACTTTTTTAATTCCTCCAATTATTAACTCACATCTAATAATTTCACAACCCCAACAAATTAAATACTCTTTCAAATGGCGTGACTACTGATGAACATTATCTTTTTTCATTTGCTGAACATTGCATTTTAATCTCCCCCCTTCTATTTCTATTGTCTACAACATTTGTACATACTATAGATTTATTAAATAATGAGATGAAGGTTTGTCTGTCCCATATCCTTCAAATGAAGTTTTTCAGAATGCTAAGAATGTTTTCCCCCTTTGAATAATGACATAAAATCATGGCCATGTGTACTAACTGCATCAAACCAGAGCTGAAACCCTCTTTCTCAGTTCCGCTGTAAACTTTAACTTGAGAGCAGATCAGATCAGCACACTACAGTTTCCCTACTTTTAGAATTGAGTAATAACATGGCATCACTTTTAGTTTGCATGATTTATTTAGACTCCGCCATACAGGGAATTTTATAATATGCCTGTCCCATGTTATTTTAATAGAGACTCAAATGTGTGTACAGGTTCTGTAATTAAAAACATTATTGGAGTCATTCTACCTTAAGGCTCACCTAGGCTTGGACTTTGTCAGCCATAAACCATTGAAATCTAGCATAATCCTGCTTTCTAAGTTGTGTAGCCTACCTATGCCAAATTCAATGCACTTATTGAGTAGCCTGCAAGTTCCATTAATAAATTAGTTGATCATAAGTTCTTTTGTTTTGTGTATATAACTGATAATCTTCCATTTGCTACTCCATCATAATCCTAATATAACTGCTAATAAAATGGAAAAGACTAAAAAAGTCTTTTTGAATAGAAATACTGAATTATCTTTATATAAGCAGGGTAAATTTGTGTTGTGAGGATGGCAAGAATGTACAGTTATATCTTCTATTTTTACTAATATTGATTTTAAATTTCATTGATTGGTTATTTCAAACTGAATTACTATCCTATTGAGAAAATGAATAAAGCTTATGCCAGTTTTCAAAATGAATACACCACTAATAATTTACAGTAATGATGGTGATTCAAGCCAAACAGCTCCATTCTTATGCCCTTATCTTCAAGACGAGGGATTTTCCCTTAAATTTTTGTAGCAGTCTATGAACTGAAGTTAATATTGTATCATCTGTTCCAGTATTTTATTCTGAGCTGTAAAGATGCCAGTGTTCTTCAGTGACAGTATTTTGACAGTCAATATTATAAAAAATATATATTTTATGTTATTCCCATTCTTCATAAGCCAAACACATCAGGCTGAATAAAGTTTGACAAAAAAATCGAGGGACATGCCTAGTAACACAAACCTCATAAAGGAAGAATTATGGTGAGGAAGTGGAGAAAAGGACAGTTTTCACAACAAGGAGAACTTGAGGAAGCTGATAAAAATATCTACAAATAACATAAAAAAATTTGAAGTAATTCTTGGACTTGAGTATTAAATGTAACAAGTGAAAAACTCCTATTTACTTTTCAAACTTTGTCTGGGCATTTATTTGACCAAATTGCCAGTAACGCACAAAGTAACTGGCAATATAAGTGTGTGGAAATACTAACAGCAAACAGGAATATTGGAAAAGGGTTCATAAAAACCTGCATTGTACAGCTAGGAGTACATCTGGAAGAGCACTTTTGACCAAAGAGAAAGAGAAATGGACTTTTTCTACAAGGACTCCATATCACAGATTCTGACTGTAAAATTCTAAGCATCATTCACATACCAGTTGCATTGTCTTATACGCCAGTCTTGCCTTCGCCTGCAGTATTGATTTCTTTATTTTCTTTCCAAAACATCTGTGGAGGCTGTGGTAAGGAAAAGGAAAAAAAAAAAAAAAAAA
>VWZF01003842.1:3735206-3798581 GCA_013396755.1 Sclerurus mexicanus
AAAAAAAAAGAGAGAGAGAGTGAATAAATGCTTGGAAACAGTAAGTTCAGAATAAAATCACAACATGGAATATCATATCTGGTTTGATTTCAAGGCAGATTTATCAGATGACAGGAAGAGAAATTCAGAAGAAAGTAAGGAGAGGAAAAAGATACTACTTCACACAGCTTCTGTTAATGTACATATTTAGGGTGTGTTTCAATCCTGGGTGTCATGCAACATGATGACAGCTCTTCTGTAGGGAAGATATATACATGGTAGTGTTGTGGTAGTGTTTTGTGAGAGTTCTTTGTTGTAAATTTTAAGTTTTATCCCCATAGATACCATTTGCTGTTTGTTTTAGAAAAGACAATATCAAAGTGACATCTTTACACTTGAGGCAGAAGTTAATGAGATTTTTTATAATCTCACTTCCCAGGAGGGATTTGTTCTAGTCACAAGCCAGCTCCTGCTTGAATTCTGTCTTTTAAAGAGGTAATTTTTTATACCTGCTCTTCTACCTTTGCTACAAAGTCATAGAATCATAGAATTTTAGAATGGGTTGGAAGGGACCTTAAAGGACAACTAGTTCCAAGCCCCTAACATGGACAGAGACATCTTCCACTACCGCAGGTTGCTCAGAGTCCCATCCAACCTGGCCTTAAACACTTCCAGGAGTAGAGCATCTATAACTTCTCTAGGCAACTCATTCCAGTGCATCACCATCCTCACAGTAAAGACTTTATACCAAATATCTAAGCTAAATATATCCTTCTTCAGCTTAAGACCTTTTGCCTTGTCCTATCACTACATGCCCGTGTGAAAGGTCCGTCTTCAGCTCTCTTCTAGGTCCCCTTTAGGTACTGCAAGGTGCTATAAGGTCTTCCTGGTGTGTTCTCTTCTCCAGGTTGAACAAACTGTCTCGGCCTGTCTTCAAAGCAGAGGTGCTCCAGCCCTCTGATCATTTTCATGCCTCTCCTCTGGACTCAGTCCAACAGGTCCACATCATCCTTATGTTGGGAACTCCAGAGCTGAACATAGTACTCCATTTGGGGTTTCATGAGAGTAGAGTAGAGGCAGGGAATTACCTCTGGCCGGCTTCTTTTGATACAGCCCAGATTCTGGTTGGCTTTCTGGACTGCAAACATTCAGCTTCTCGTCCGCCAGCCCTTCCAAGTCCTTCTCTCCAGGACTCTCAATCCATTCTCCCCAGCCTGTATTTGTGCTTGGGACTGTCCTGACCCAGGTGCAGGACCTTGCACTTGGCCTTGTTGAACTTCATGTGTTTCGCACAGGCTCACCTCTCCAGCCTCTCACAGTCCCTCTGGGTGGCATCCCTTCCTTCCAGCGTGCTAACTGCACCACACAGCTTGGTGTCATCAGCAAACTTGCTGAGGGTGCCCTCAATCCCACCCTCCATATCATCAGGAATGTTAAAGAGCACTGGTCCCGATCCTGGCCCCTGAGGAACACAGTTGGACATCAAACTGTTGACCACAACTCTTTGAGTTGACCATCCAGCCAATTCCTCATCCACCCAGTGGTCCATCTGTCAAATCCATGTCTCTTCAGTTTAGAGACAAGGATGTTGTGCATGACAATGTCAAATGCTTTAAACAAGTCGAGGCAAAAAAGAGCAGTTCGTTCTTCTGTCATCCACCACCACTGTAACCCCACCACAGAAGGCCGCGAAATTTGTTAGGCACTACTTGCCCTTAGTGAAGTCATGTTGGCTGTCACCAATGACTTCTGCATTTGCCATGTGCCTTTGCATAGTTTCCAGGAGGAACTGCTCCATGATTTTTCCAGGCAAAATGTGGGGTGAGACTGATTGGCCAGTAGTTCCTTTGATCTTCCATACTGCCCTTTTTAAAAATGGCAGTTACGTTTCTCCTTTTCCAGTCAGTGGGAATTTCACTGGCTAGTCTGGTATATTCACTGGTATATACGTAGAAAGAAATTACCACTAGCAGTTGTCATCCCAAAATCAGGTACTAATTTGAAGAAGTATTGAGAGAGTTTAATTTGGAATTCCATGGGAAGCCAGTGATGACAGAAACAACTATTGTTGTAATGTGCTTTTAGAGATAAACAGAGTTCACTCACTTACTGTTAGGGGCCCGGCTTCAGAGCCAGAATACAAATCAGGAACCCCAGGAAAGCAGCAGAGCACAAAGACCCAAAGGTTCATACCACAATCCTTATCAAACAGATAGAAAAGAACTCTTCAATGGTTAATGTATTGTTGTTGATCAACAGAGAGCAACCTGCAAAGGAGCAAACCCATTCCCAATGGCCCCACAGACAACTAGGTTTCTGTAAGAGTTCAGATCAGGAAGGCATCCATAAGTTCTCTTTAAATATGAACTGATCTGTAGATATGTGCCTTCAAAAAAAGAAGACTGTTCTTTGACTTCACATTTTTCAGTACTTCACTCTACTGTTCTTCACAAAGACACAAATCTTTTTAAGTACATGCCCAGCCACTGAACTATTCACAAAGTGAAGATGGTAGAAATGGGTATGATCTGTGCACTCCTGGCACCTGAGCCTTGACCATCTGTACTGTTTACCTGAAGAATACAAGTGCTTACTGAAAAGATTGGAGCAACCAGGATTCTAATAAAAGTTAGGGGTCTTGTTTCCCATCACTGCTTCCTGGCCACTCCTCTTTGCAGAATGAATCACTTTACACTCTCCTAGACTCCTTTCATTTCTCTCAAATGCAAGAACAGTATTTCATGGTCAATGCTGAATGTGCAGTGGCCCTCAAGATTTATGAGTGAGAATATCTGCCTACAGATGACTGAAAGGAAGAAATAATTCATCTTTGCCACTAACTTACACTTCTTGGTTTGTATCCAAATTTCTCACCCAAGTTTATAAGAGTTCAGCCTGGGGCTTGAACAGAAACAATCAATATATTAAAGCAGAAACAGAAATAGTGACTGCTGTAATTGCGTATGTGAGAAATCTATACTGACTAGAGGTTAGTATTTTGCAATACAGAATTCACAATACCTCTCTGGTTAAAAAAAAGAAATCAGACTGGGGAAATCCTCCTGCTAAATGTTTCCAGAGGCTTAAAAGTTTTATTGTTAATATCCTCTATATCTCATGGAATAAGTGTTTTTCCTATTATCCCAGAGACACTAACATTATGTACAATCACAGGTCATTAGTTTTTTTAATTGTCAATGTTTGCCTGTCCACGATGATGTTAAGAGAACATTGTCCTACCTGTTATTTCAAACCTCCATTTCTTACATTTTCCTGTCACAGACAAAACACAATTTATGGAATACGAACACCTATCATGAAAATAGTTTAAGACAAGCCACACTTTAGAGAACTAGCAGATAATAATTGTCATAAATTAAGATAGGTAAGGAACAATTTGTTTTGTTTGCTTATACTGTACACAGATATTCAGCTAGAGAACTGTGCTATATTAAAAAAATAAAATAATTTAAAAAAAGTTTGCCTTTCATTTTTAAAAGGTCATCTATGGGAACTAATGTCCACTAGGGAAAGGAACCCAAACAAAGAGATGTTCTGAGGAACTGCTTTGCACATTACTTTTTTTACCTACTGAAATTAACATGACACTGTGATAGAAAAGCTGAATCATGTTGCTGAGATAAAATGAAATTTTCTACCCGCCTCAGGAGAGGAGATTTGTTCTTTAAAATCAGTCCAACAATGGCAGTAGCTACCCATTATCCGAAACATAATAAAATGATTATGCAACTACTTTACTGAGGATTTCAGTCAGTCATGGTCCTTGAATATCCCACAAAAATTATTAGCAGACTCAGGATTGCTAACTCTGGAGGTTTCCACCGTATTAACTCGTCCAGATGAAGTTCTGTGGAGAATATGAATAGATACTTAAAGAAGATAGAATTTCTGCCTCTGCAGGTAAAGCTGTCATCCTTAGCTGATTTAGAAAACCATGGAAAGACATGTAGATGATTTGAGCTGCAGGTGTCCTGTTAGATATTCATTCTGTAATTTGCCTTTTGGTATCTCCAAGTTCCAGAACCTCTTTAACAAGCTGGAACTTATTCCCTTTGAAAACAGAGTTGAAATATTGCCCAAAATTAAACTGTTAAATTCTAAGTTTTCTTTAAATAAACTAGCCTGCTTTTTACAAGCTCCAGAAGAAAAGAACTTCCTGGCAAAATGAAAACTCAAGGAAAAAAGAAAGCATTTTGTTACAATTCACCATTCATCTTCACAGCCTGTTGTAGACAGTCTGTAGAGTTTCTTTTCAGATTGTTCTTTTTCAGGCATTGAAAGTTCATGTGAATAAATGTGTAACTTCATAACTATAATAAGATCTTTCCTAAGAGAGACAAGACACACAAGAAACTCTCTCATAGACTGAGAACTGATCACTCTAACCCAGCTACCAAGAAGATGCTCAAAGCATATAGTATAGTTAAAGTTACAACTCTCCAGTGTTAAATTCATCCAAGATTAATTCCAAAGGCTAATGAGTTCTTATTTGCTAAGAGCTAGGTGAGTATTTCATTCTGGAATAGTTGCTGATGAATAAGGAATTAAGGCCACTGTAAAAACAGTCTAGTTATAAGAGAAGACTGTTTCTTATTAATCATTTTACAGATTAATTCACTTTGAGAGCTGAGTGCTTCTAATGCCCTCATTAATCATAGAAGTTTTTTATCCCTTATCAGTATTTAAAAGCACCATTGACATCAGTCACTTGGGCTTTCTCAGAATTTTAGATTTTATCAGAACCAGGATTACAGCCCTACCAAGAGAGAAAATGAGTCAATATTAAAAAATACCAAACAACCCTAGTTTCAAGAAAATTTTCTTTTTCTGTTTTATTTTGTTCATAGAAGGAAATTGCCCTTATCAGTAAAGAGAAGGAGGAATTTCACTAATTAGAATTATATACAGAACACAGTATTAGTTCCTATTCTGTGCACAAGGGATCGTGGTCATGGGTGGAGAGGGAAGAAGGCAGGAATGCATAAGGAGTATCAAAAAGTGAATTGCATGCAAAATGCATAAAATGCAACAGATCTATTCTTTCCTGGAAAAATTCTAACTTACTTGAGAGTAAAATACAAGCATTTTTAAAAGAGGGACTAAAGAGAGAAGACTATTTGCATTTAAATAATTCACTCTCCATTTGCACATAGGCATTAAAAATCATATTTCCACAGACTAAAAGTAATAATATTCCTGGAAAAGTGAAATTCCATTTTATATCCATGAGATCTTTAAGAATAATTTCACAAGGAATCAAATGAAAGTCCAAAGAAATATATGGTGTCACTTTCCTGAAGTTGGTGAAACTACTGTGACCTAAAACGTGTCTTACCCTATTCAAGATTCTGCCACACAGGACTAACAACAAAAGAGGCATTTCCATACATCCACAAAGTCAGTGGACAACAAGTGTGTTAACTGTTCTGTGTGTCTTTCAGACTGTAATTGAACTGTCTAGTGTAATGAATGAAGCATAAAATAATGTACATTCAGTTTGCATTTGTTTATCCAGACTGTCAGCCTGGTTTTGGTTCATTTAACACTAAAGAATTGTTTACAGGCAGATTTCTCTATTAATGTCCACATAGTTTCTTTCAAGTTTAACTTTCCAGTGTTTGGCACTACTTCAGACATAAGACTCATTACAACACTAGACTAATAATTGAAGTGTTTTTCTTTCTGTCATTGTTCTATGCAAATAAATAATTGGAACTATTTTAGAATGCCATGCATTACATTAATCATAGTCTTATATGCACAACTTTTCTCCTCATGATAGCTTAGTTTCTTGACTAAGTTTAAGCATGAAACATGAGCCAACTGCTACAAAAATTTGCTTTGAACAGCAATCTTAACAAGTTCTTCAATATATGAGAAAAAGAGGGAAAACTGTTGGTTTTTTTTTCACTCCAAAGCATTAATTCAAAATTTTTTTCCATGTAATAATTGTTATTCCACTGTGTCATTTATTTCACATAAGTACATAGAAAATTCAACAATAAATAAATATTTATAAATAAATATTTTGCAATTAACACAAGCAGACACATATATGTTTACTAAAGATATTTCTGAAATCCAAATTTGCCCTATGTAAACAGAAATTCCATTAGAACTGAAATATATGGCCATTTTATCCTTTGAACAGGAACCAAATCTCACCAAATTCAAAAGGAAGCATTTGTGGACTTTGAGTCATTATGCTGAAGTTTAATTGAGCTTGCAGGGATTAATTTGGGGCTTATAGGAATAGAAAATTATCACTCCTGCTCTAAAATGTTTATGTCCCTAGAGCAATACTATTTTTCTGCACATTCATAGTTCTAGTCTTCCAGACAAATATAATATTGTCTGGCAGTTTTTAAGTACAGACATAAAAGAGCAGAGACAGTTTTATTGCATTAACAACCTTATTGAGAAGCCTAACAATGGACCAGGACTGTTACCCACTCAGTAAATACTGCCAAAACTGGACATCCAAAGGTTCCATTTGTACCATTTTAAAAGCAGATACCTAAGAGGAAAAAAAAAAACCCCAACAACCAAAAAAACCATAACAAACAGAAAAACCCCAAAACAAACAAGCAAGCGTATCCTTTCCTTAAAAAGCTTGGGTTACTGAATAATTACTGGTTTTGATAAGTTTTAGTTGATGAAAATAAATGGGAAAATGTTTGTATATATCTATGTATCTATTTATATTCATATCTATAAATTGGTTCTAGCTTACACTTGATGAATGACTGAGATTTTAATACCCAGTTTCCATTATTTCTAACTAAATAAAGCATCTAGATGATTAGGTCATACTTTTTACTCTGCAGAACGAATCGCATGCTTTTTCCCAACAGCACAGGTTGTAAAGTCAGGGAACGAAGGGTTTCGTTTGAATTTCTGAAGGAATTTGCCATCTCTCTGTGGAATCCTGTATCACTCTGCATGCCCAGTATCACCAGCCTCATTGATTAGAACAGTATCCAGTAAGACTTAGTTTTTATCAAGTTCTATGTGAAGTTCAGATTATTCATAGTCTTCAGCAATTATATGACAAAGGGAGGGCAGTTCTAACAACATTTTACCTGTCACCTTCCATAAGCAGGGATGTAGAATTTCAGACTTTTCTCTCCATTCATGAACAAGTCCAAAAGAAAGCAGTTCAGCCTTGACACAGATGTGTCATTAGATCAAAATTTCAGAAGGAAGGTCTTCCAGAGTCAATGGGCTGGTTTCTAGGGGCCAAGCAAATCTATAGTTTACATGAGTGCTATAGGTGGAGCAGTCAGTTTAACATGAAGTAGGTTGGGTACCAACACCACAGAAAATTGTCATGTCAGAAAATCTCCCAAAGCAAAGGTCAGGGTGCACCCTAAAATCATCCAACAAAAAGGTATGAGAGAATTTTGCTTTCATTCTGAAACAGAAAAGATGTTGATAATTCGATAAGTCACTTAGCCAGTTATTATGTCATCTTCTTCTGACCCATCTGAGACTATGCACTGAGTTTCATCATTTCTAGAAAGAGTGCCTGTGGTTCATGATGATTGAGGAGCACACCTTGGGTCTTGCCAGCATTAGGAAAAACACAGAAGCAAAATAAGAGGGGAAAAAGAAAGGGGGGAGGGAGGGAAGAGAAACAAGAACAGCTTCCTCCCTATAATAAGTATCAATAATTATAAAGTTTCCTTAAATAAGAAATAAAGGACAAAACTTGTAGAAGTGTATGCCATTACCTGTGTAAGACAGAGTAAATATTTAAAATTATCCAGAAGACTGAAAGGAGCCGGATGCTTTTGAGCTGCACTCTGACATTTTATACCATGAGAACTTCACAGGAAAGAAATAAAATATGAATACCTGCCTGTAGACACTACAAAGGCTAGAAATGGATATGAATGCTTGTTCACATATGCTATTAATGAGATAAGTGTGAACACATATTACCATTTCAAGAAAAAATAAAACTCATACCTGAAAAGGATGTTGAAAAAATAACTACACTGGAAAACGTTCATCTGCTTTTAAAAAAACCTGATTGACAGGTTATGCTGGAATCTGGAAAAATTCCAAGAATATTTCATGCTAGTGATTTGTTATGTGACACTATTACCATTGACTAATAAGCAGCAGGATTAGCAACTCAGCATGGTGCTAAATATATTATACTGCTAGAGATGACACATCTGTGTAGTACAATGACCTGATTCCTGGTTTTGCAGGAATAGAATTGTCACTCAATAAAATTACCAAAAGGAACTACAAAATGAAGGAGCGCAATAAGTCAAGAAGGAAACCTGAAAGTACAAGTGGGAATAGGCTCAAAATTCTGCAACTGTACTTGATAAAAAGTTAGCAGCCAACAGGTAGGTTGCCTTATTCTCAATTATGTAACATAGTGCCCTTGGTTCTACAACTGGACTCTGATAAAAATAATTAAGCAGTAAGTGCAAGTTCTGACAATAAGTGCCAACATATTAGGTGCCTACCACATATTCCAAAGCAAGCTGTGGATGAATCTGCACAGCTCCCTCTCAGTATTCTTAGTAAAGGGGCCTGGATAACAATGTCTGGCAAGGTAAATAAATAATAAATGTAAATAGTTACAAAAGCAGCATGCATATTTGTAACAGTGGAAAGAGACACGCACAAAGCAGTAGTCAAAACTTGGTTTTGTGTCAGAAAACCCCTGCACTGCATTCTCCACATGGGTGTGGCAGAATCCAGTCATTCCCATAATAATGGCTAATGCACAGACAATACAGGGTAGAAATAGCAGAGAGCCACACATCTGGTGTGCAGAAGTGCACCTGCATTGTGCTTTCACCAGGAGGTGTGCCAAGGGATTGTGGGAAGGGGCACAGGGTCACCTACAGCTGGGGTACCAACATCTCCAGCAGGAGTTTCGTGTCAATGGGAGAAGCTGTACTCCAGTGGGGCTGGGTTCACATCACAGTGGATGGGGCAGTGATTAGAACTTTCCAGGATTCACTATAGAAAGATGTTTAGAAAATTGTACCTGTATTTTAATATTTTAAAATATTGTGGTTTATCTATGACATTATTGATACTGATCCCGAAGACGCAGATTGCTCAGTAACTACACTGCTATCATTCTGACTCCGCAGCATTTCTGATGTAAATGTTTGCAAAGTGCAGAACAGAGATTCAGGCTAAACATTTTGGAGCAGCAGCAGAATCTTATTCCAGACTTGCTGTTATCTTATTATGACTCCTGAATTGCAAAGAGATTTTAAATAACTGTTTTCATTTCAGAGAACTGGGGAAAGCAACTAAGTCTTTACAAGCTGACAAGTTCAGGAAAAGTAAAAAGTTGAAAAAAACTGCTACTCTCAACATATGATGATACTTGAACCTGATATACCATCTTTGGTTATAAATGGCAAAGCACAGTGCTATTTGATTTCACAGCATTCTTTTAAGCATGGAACACTAAATAAATTTGGGATTGTTTTAGTCTCCTATAAAACATACTCATGCAACACCTAGAGGAAAATTTGTCATTATTTCTTTATCTTTGCTCCAAAAATAAACCCAGAAGATTCGTACATTCAGGAAACCGAGCGAACTGATTAATCAAGTCAGTCATTCTGCTCATTATTACAGAACTGGAAAAATTATGTTGCACTAGTTCTTCCCTTGATGCTCATATCTGCAGCAGCACACAATTGGTATTTTTGTAATTAGTCAAGTTTTCTAAGAACTAGTGAATCCAGAATGCAAGGAGAATACTGACCAGCTGCTGTCAGTTCCAAGAATCAGTAGAGCTCTAAACAGATATTGATTGCTTATATATTGAAATACTAATAATTGTGCTGCATTTCAGACAGTTATGGAACTTCTCATCACTTTCTTCTGCAGACACATAACGATAATTTTAATTGATAGTTCCAACTCTGCTACTAATTGACAATGGAACTTAAAGAAAACTTTTTGTGATTAATATTATGTGCAACCGAGCTGTGCTGAGCTGTTCATTCAAACCTAGATTAATATCATAAAAAAACTGCAAACTTGCATAGCACAAGAATACTGTAGGTAAACCATATACTTGGGCAAAAATTTAGAACCCCACTAGAAATTTGGCTGCTGACTGAATTAAAAGGAGCACAGTGTTTTATCTGTGGCTAATGCATTATTTGATACCACTCCACAAAGTAGCTGAACATTATAGAAAGGCTTCTTGGAACTGAGTGTATGTGTGCCTAACAGTTCCTTATCCTAAAAAACAGTGAACATAAAAAGAACAATTAGGAATTAAAATATTTTTTAATTACATAATACAGGTTAAATGTTCATAAAACATTTGCATCATGACTAACTTAAATGAGAGGCTTCATACAAAGCTATTTAAATCAGTGAGAAGATTCCTCGCAACTTCCATGAGCTCTGACTCAAGAGCTTGTACAGCTTATAGAATATTTATTACAACCTTGCTCTATGGAACAAGAAGAGGCAAACATGAACCACGAACATTTATACTCGTTACCATAACATGAAACAATGATTTTCTGCTGTACAGACCTTTGACTTAATCCATCTGTTCCATTGTATCTGCAAATATGGAACCAGCACAGAGAGAAAGGCTTGCTCAATCACCAAAACAGCATGAGATGAAAAAGAAATATATGAAATAATTGTGCAAGAATAAAAATTATTAGCATACAGTCCTGATTCAAAATAGACCTGGACAACAAGGGTATTTCCAAAAGACCTGACTGCACCTAATGATGGTGACATCTTCAGCACGGGTAAAACTGACAAAACTCAGTCTGGTGATCCTTGTAACCTTTGTGATGTCAGTCACTAACAATTATGCTCCATCATGCCCTCCTTTTACAAAACTACATTCAAAAATAAGCATGATGTAATTTTGTTGTTGTATTTTGAGGATTAAATAACAAAATGTCACTTCAGTAAAATTACTATTCAGTAACATTACTATCAGTAAACAGATAGATATTCTTTTCTAACCAAAATGATACTGGAAGTGCCATAATAGAAACAAATGTTCTTACTATCACAGTATATTAGGTGCAATACAAAAAAACCATTGTTTTGAACAGGTTTTGGATACTGACCAATTCCAACATGCAGAATTGGAGCTGAAAGAGAGGAAATGACAAGGAGTGTTCATATTCTTCCCTTATAATTCTTACATTGACTTCTAGTGATGTGTCTAGAGCTATTTGCCTTAGGTGGTGTCATTAGGATAGAACAATGTGATTAGATGAACAGTAGCAACCAGTTGTTGACATCACTGTGAAAATCATTGTTAAAATATGTTTCCTCACACTTGTCATTGCAGGAACCTGCAGGAATCAATAGGAGAGACTTTTCCTGAAAATTTTTAGTATGGAGTGCCAGACAGAAGGACAAAGGCATGTCCTAAGTATCCTTGCATAATTTAACAAAGGAGTACCTGTAATAAAGAGTAAGATGAAAAGAGAATGAGTAGAAAGGATGGTGAATTCCAACCTAGATGCTACTATAGGCACAAGCAGTCTGGAGTTTGTATGAGTATGACAACACTGAACTCAACAAAAAGAGTGGTTTTGTACATCACACTATCCACTTTTTTTTTTTTCTGAGTGTTAGGAAATCACCACTTGTTTTGTCAAAAACAAGGCATTATTTAGAGTTGAAAACAGAAACTAAAACAAAGCACATCTTGGGAGATGAAATACTGTTGCACTGTCATGACCACTCTTACTCTGACATTCCCAGAGAAGGATGCTCAGATAGTTTAATAAGATGCCTTCAGAGCAGCAGGTAGGTTCTCTTAAATTAATGCAGACATTGTGTATTTTGGCCACACTTTTCCCCATTTTTCTTTCCTTTTGGGAGATTCTTTTGAATCTATTCTTAGAATATTGATGTCAGAGGCTCCTGACTTATCCTCAAGGTGAAGCATCCCAGTTTCCTCTCTTACTCCTGTCATATGGGAATAAATGAGGTCAGCATGTCAACAGAAACAGAACTCAGAGTTTGAAGAATATTCCCTCTGTTTAGCAGACATTACAGGAAATTATCAAACTGAAAGGGTAAATGACTCCATTTGCCAATTTCTCTTCTTACTCTCTCATGGCAAACAATTAATTATTTTTACAAATAAATTCCTGAGTTGTAACTTGTTGCCCTGATCCTACGGACATTTCAGATCTCCAAAATGAATTTTCACATGATGTAATCCGCAAGGTTAGTGAGACTATTCACAGGAATATAAAGCTGCCCTTAACAGTTCATCTGCAAGTCCTGGTTCTGTATTTGAAAGCAGCTGAAACAGAACAGAAGAAATGTGGTACTAAAGGTTTACTGCAATTACTGCCTATCTCTCAACAACAGCGTGGCAAATAATGATAAGCACCTTCAAATTCTACTGATGCAGAAGGGAACTCAAATGAAAATCTATGAGCACTTGATTAAAAATTATGGAGAATGTTGAAAGAAGATAATCCCTAGGTAAGAATCTGTATAGTCCAGTTTTTAAAAAAAACAGCTTCAAGTTACTGAAAATCACACCAAGCTGATAATCAAAGGGTTTATGATTAAATTTGCATAACAGACATCTGCAAATCAATTCTTGGTCTTGCCACACTGCAGGCTGACTAGCTGAGCCGCAGAGATGGACAATTATTGCTTGCACATCTTCCTTACAAATATTAATTTTCCTCTGTTCCCCAACTAGAAAAAAATACTGAAGTATTCAGCAATTTTCACTGATTTTGCTTCTTGATTGTAAGATACATTGCTGAAGAAAGATTCTGATCATTATTGTCAAAGTCAGCCAAATAATCAGGTCAAGAAATGCATAAGTAGGGCTTGGGATGCTATAATTTTCACAAGGAAAATGCATCTTCAACCATGCCTTGTTTAATCTCATGGTTCATAATAGAATGTATCATTGAGCATTATTACTTCAAAGCACAGTTCTTCTAATGAACCTTTTATTCTCTCAGGAGATTAAATGTTTTCTCAATAACAAATGAAAAGTTCCTGACAGATGTGTGTGCTAATTGCAACAGATTTCTCTAAACCAGACAACCACCATCAAAGGCAGAGGCTTCACCTGACTGAGCAAGCAATCTGCAAGTGTGCAGAATGCATTGCAGCAAACAGAAAAGGAATAATGGTGGACAGTAGATACTGGAATATCAGTCCCATCAGCATGGCTACTTAGATGACATGAATGCTCTTAGCAAAACAAGAGACAAAGTTTGTAGGAGTTATCTGTCTATGACACCTGAAACAGATTCATCCTTCAAACCTTACAATAAATTTAGGATCTGCTCACATCAAAATACAAAAGAAGAGAAAAATGACAGTGATACAAAAAGTACAGTACAGAAAGAAGTCAGTCCTGGAGAAGAAAGTTTGCCATTCAGATAGCAACATTAAAGGGACAATATAATAAAACCTCATAATGTATCACCTGGCAAAATGAGGTGACAGCAACATACATATTCCAAAGACAGAAAGATTAACAGACATAGTCAGCAAAGAAGAATAAAAGGAAAGGTCAGACGAAAATAAGTGCGATCCAGCTGGAACTTTCCATATAGTAGGAAAATTCATAAATCTCTCCAGGTTTTGTTCTAAAGTCCAGGTTAACAACTCATGTTGTCATTTTTCCTACCTTGGATGCACTTACTGCTTTCCACTATCCAGTCAACTATCCTAATAAACTACTAGCAAAATGAAGTTCTGTAAAAAAAAAACCTACCACTTTTACATTTGGTATAAATTTTCCAGTAATTTCGGAAGATCTAAGGTAAGGACTGAAAGACTGACAAATGGAAAGCATGATATTTATATCTTGTTACTTTCAAAAAAGAACTCCAAAAATAGATTTTTTTTTAGAACAGGCTTTCCCATGTAAGCTTAGTCAAGAAAAAAAAGTGTATTTAATTATTTTCTCTGTGTTCTGATGTTAGTTAAAACAATACTGTTGTTCTTTGTTCCTGCTAATTAAGCTGTTTCTAGTTGTTCAGTCTAGTTGTGCTCTTCATGCAACCAGAGCACACAGGTCAGTCTATCCAGACTAAGACAGAATGATATCTGTTGGACAGTTTTTGTGTAAAGTAATACTGGAGGATTTGCTGAATATCTCACCTTTAGAAAGAATGTGAACAGGTTTAGCAACAACAGAAACTTTATATTTACAGAAATTGCTGAGATTGGATGAAAAATTCTGGTTGCATTCTACAAAAGTTCCCTCTTCACCTTCTAATGACATGACAGTGCCACTAAGTTGTTGGGTTTTTTCTTTCTCTTTAATAATGAAACTTAGTGAATAAAAACCTTCACATTTGTCTTTGAAATTCCCATTGGGATAAAGCAGATCTGTGTACCTGAGATCCATTGGGCTGACCAGTGCAGAAGGACATCTCTGTGCATACGTGCCGTCTAGAAACTCTGAATGCTACATCACACAGCTGGACCAAATTACTATTAAGTGCCATCTGGTAGCAGAATAATGTGCTCCATGATGTCTTTGTGCAAGCCACTGCCTCACACATTCCTCCATTTGTGAGGAATGCCTTCAAAAAGTGGATTTCCTTGTTGTTTGTAAAATAGGACATTCTATCTACCCACAAAAAGCAAAAAATATCTTAGAAATTTCCCGTATATGTTTTATAGTACTGTATGGCATGTACAGACTCAGTTTTCTTAAATACTTCCTGTGACCCTTCAGAATTAGTTTACAGAACTCTACAAGACCATAAAAAAGACATACTTAATCTGAAACATTGTGCAATTTTCAGATAATGTATGTGACAAAAGGGTTACCTGCTGAGTTTAGATGGTCAAATAACAAACCTGAGAAGTGACATAAGCAGGATACCCCAAGAAGACACCCCCACCCCCAATTTCTTATTTTTGGCAAGTGAAGGGGAACATTTGGACTTCAGAATTTCATGTGTTAACAAACAGACAGCATCAGGATGCCTAAGAATACTTCAAAGGAAGCAGATGTAGTTTGAGAGGTCTGAAGTATGTCCTTGCAATATTGGATGATTATGTTTAATCTTTTATTTCAGCTGGGTATAAACTCCTAGAAAATTCCTAGGGATACCATCCTCCCCTTACAGTGGGAGCAGAGGACATCTCATGACCATGAAATAAACCTTCTGTAAATCTACCCTTGTGTCCCTTTCCTCCTTAGTAAAAAAAGAGGCCAAAATTGTTTTTGCAACAATACATCAAACAAATTTTTTAAAAGTCTCTATTCTGCAACCTCTTCTCTTCAGGTTGCAGTGACTCTCGTAGCTTTAAGCGTGAGCAGTAATCCCCATTTGCAAGTAGATGGCACATTATCACAGCGTATTTATAAACAAGATACACTCGAAACATATGTCTCAGTCACACAGTAAGACATCTGAGATCATTCTTTACTGCGAATTAAATATAGCTTAGTTTTATATAACCTACAGTTTATACTTCAAAGATTTTAACAGTGCTAGCAGTTACTAGTAGAGTAGATATGCCTAGCATACTTAGCATACTAAGTGCTATTGCACATCTGTTACTGAGAATTTTTACAAATTACACAATTCAAACACTGAGCTGCAGTAAATTGACTCTGTATCCTTTTACACTTTAAAGTAAAAATCAAGACTAACTTTGTTTAACTCAGAACATTCAGGAACGCATAAGCTTACTTCTATCATATTGTTTATCTCATCCAAAACCTAGAAGATTTTGAAATACTGCTGCTGCATCTCAGTAACATTCATTGTATTTCAGTTTTGCTAACCTTCTCCTGACTGGACACCAATCAATGTGTGAAAGAGCACTTGCAAAGTTGTTTTATCAATTATTTGAGGCAGAGGAAAGCAAGTGAAAGGAGAAAATACTTTAAAAAGCCCAAGACCTAGTCTTATTTATAAAATGGAATCATAGAATTTTTTGGGTTGGAAAAAAACTTGAAGACTCTTGAGTCCAACCATTAACCTAGTACTGCCAAGTCTACCACATATAATAAAGCAAAACAACCATAAACATCAACAATTCCAGTACATTTGCTGGAGTCAAGGAACACTTTAAGTACAAGAGTGAATGCTTCCCCCTTTACAGCTTTCCTACAGCTTTCCTGAGTAGAAATACCTTTCAGCATGATATCTCCTAAACTTTGATTCAAACTGAGTCTTGTAGATTTAGTTTTATCGACATTCCATTAGCTAATGACATAAAGACAAGAATCTCTTCATAACAGTAAAAAAAATGACATTTATTGGACATCTCTTTTTCTTTATACTCCTCAAAATAGGTTTTTATAGGCCACCCAAAGCAAGCAGGATTAGTCTATCATTTGGCAGCTGTAACGAACACCGTCCCACTGGTTCAGTTTGCACTACTTCCTATTTCAATTTTTTCCCTCTGATAAGGGCTTTCAATGTAATATTAATGAAGGTGTAGGAAATCATTTTCTAGTTGGGCCTCAACTAAGCCATTCAAAGACCTTCATTGTACACCGTGTTTTTCGATAGTTCCAAGATGGTGTGCATTAAAAATTGAAATATTTATGCCACAGACCACATAGAATGTCATTAGATAAGTAACCTCTCAGATCTTTATTTTAAATATTCTGGATCTATGATATGCTCTGCTAAAAGAAATATCAGATCTAAAGTTATATAGGTACACATCTATGATCTGATAAAAACACTGTACAATCAACATACCAGAAACATCTAATTAACACAGGATGTATTAAGACAATTCCCTAACTTGATGTAGAGCACTTCAGTCACTGTATGGAAAGCCCATTATTCAGTTTGTGGTTTCTTGCATTCCACATAATTTGTTTCCGCATTCTACTTTTTACGACCTAGTAGGTCAATATTTAATTATATCCTTGTTGTGGTTTAGCCCACAAGTAGCCAACAACCAAGCCCCACACAGCCTCTCACTGCCCCACCAGCAGGATAGGAGAGAGAATGGGAAAGGTAAAAGCCACAAAACTTATGAGCTGAGATGAGGACAGTTTAATAAAAAAAGCAAAAGCCACACACACAATAAAACAAAACAAGAAGTTAATTCCTTGCTTCCCATGAGCAGGCAGGTGTTCAGCCATGTCCAGGAGAGCGGGGCCCCATCATGTGTAATGGTTATTTGGGAAGACAGACTCCTTCACTCCAAATGTCCCCCACTTCCTCCTTCTTTCCCCTACTTTATATACCAAGCATGATGTCATATGTCATACATACACATAAGTAGTAAAAACTGGATATATATTTGCAATTGTGTTCTCTCATTTTGTTATTTCATTTTGGAGTTATGTGCCTCATAAGATCAAAAAGGATCAATTATATTTCACTATAAATATAATTCTACGTAGCTGGAATGTACACTGATTTCCTGCTCAATCTCTTTAACTTCTAGCTATTTGCTTTGATGTGGCTTTGGGCTATCACCTTTGCACCTGTTATTTTATGTCTGCGCAAGTTCTTGCTCAGCCTACCTTCAGAAAATTTCTTTCTTTTGATAAACTAAGCAGACAAAGCTCCAAATTCCCCATTGTGAAACAATTCTATGATCCTAAGAGCACAACAGACTTACTCCTCTATTCCTCACAGTTTTTTATAAAATCCATATTAAAATTTGGAAAAAAGAACCAGATAATGTTTTCTATCACCAAAACCATATACAGAAGTAAGATCACTTCCCTCCTTTTATTTTCTCTGCCTCTGGGTATTAGGTCTTTCTGCCCCTAGAGCATCTGCTGAGTTGTTTGTTCCTTTTGAATTTATAGATCCTTTTAGAATCATAGTGCATGGTGCTTCATGCTTAGACTGAAACCGCAGCATTTCATACTGCAAAATCAAGTCTCTTTGAGGGGTTGAAAAGCTCCAGACTAGTGTTTGACAAGAAATAGAGTATAACAGAAGTCATATAGATAATTGCCTCTAGCCTTTGTCATAATCAAAAAGTTTTCTCTGCCTTCCATTATGCTGTCATTACTGTTTTCTTTTGCTTTCTTTACTCCTTTTAAAGATAGCTCCACTAAAAAAGAGTGGATACAGCCGGGATACTTACAAAGAAGGGCACCATGTGGTGAAGAACACATGCAGTCCCAGGTGTTGCTAACAGAAAATATGATTAGGCTATAACTTTCTAAATCCCCCTGCCCACCCCAATAAACATGTAACTGCTTCAGCAACTGGTACACCATAATTTGTTTCTTCTACAAATAAGCAACTGGGGAAACTTGAATAAGAGATTCAGTGAAATACTTTCTGATCACACATGATGCTTCATCAAAGATTAAACACAACACTGCTGAACACCCATTAACAATTAGCTACAGTACCTAATCCTAATATTTTGCATCATAAGCACTTGTGTGTTATTGTAAGTCAGAATGAACACCACACAAATAAGATGTCATGATCCTCACTTGGCCATTTGTCCAGAATTGAGAAAGTAAAGACCATTTCTTTCTATTGTGCCAGAACAGATTCCTTTTAACCTAAGTCACTTTAAGTGAATGTGTATATATTCTAGAATGGCGTAATTCAGTAGTTTCCCTTGGGCTCTTTTTTTATTGCTTATTTGTTCTTAAAAGTTTAAGATACAAATGAACATCCCAATGCAGTTATTCTGCATATGATAGGACACGGCATCATGAGGCAGAAATTTGCTATTTTTGCTTGAAAATTTAACTGTGAAATTCTTTCAGTAAATCAGTTTTATTACAAAGGAAAGTGACATACACTACTGGTTTATTGCCTACAGCACTGATGATTAAAAAGGCTCTTCTGCCTGCTTCTACCTTATTCTCTAGAACAGAGAAGTGTAACTCCTTCATATATCAATTTAGTCTGTCTTTAAAAGGATGACATTGATGCTTACTACCTTTGCTCTTTCAGATCTATTATTGAAAACACATTTGTAAGAACCTGAAGCATTGCTGCATCGTAATGGGATTCTGGCCCTTGCACAATGAAACTCGATCATTTCAGAAATCCCTCTGACTTGGACAAAAAGATTGCCATGTTCAAAAGTGGCACTAAAACCCCAGCCAAAGCTGAAAAGAGGATTTACCAAGTTTATATATGGGGTTTGGTGAGATACTTTAGAATTTGCTTACTTTTCAAGAATGTCTCAACAATGTGCTTAAGTTCCTAATGAATCAGAACCATTTTTAATATATATATTCCCAAGAATAAGGAAAAGAGACAAGAAAATTTTTACATGCCTTGTCATTTCTGCTTTTTTTTGTATTGACATACATCAAAGCATCCTTACTACTCCTTACTACTTGGCTGAAGTATGTGTTTGTTTGACCTCTGTCATCTTTTCCAGTGTTTAATAGGTTCTGTTTCCAACCCTGAGCAAAATCTCCTGACTTCATTTGAAATGGTAGACAAGTCACAGCCCCTTCACTTAGGAGATAACGAGTGTTTGGGGCAGTGAAGCTGGACAAGGTCAGTTCTAGTAGAGTAGGAAATAGAGTGTCAATTCGCTTTATGGCAAATGTTTTATTCTATCAGTTTTTCTATCTAGCTCCCAGAATGACCATCTGAGATTCTGTGTTTGGGTTAAATAAAATCGAACTATTCCACTGTATTCACTTCAAAAAGGCAATAAAATAGTGAACAAACGAAAGCACACAATGGTCCAGATTCTTGACAGTCAAGTGCCTGAATACTAATAAACATATTGTTTAAAAGAGATTTCGACTAAAACTATTGATGGTCTTGTTATTACCCTACATAATTTTCTTTACCAGGAAAAAATAAAAACAAAACAAACAAACAAAAACAAACAAACAAAAAAAAAAACCCCGAATCCAAGAATCCTGGTTTAGGTTAGAAAGAATATATGCAACCTAGGAGACCAAATACTGTAGTTATGTCTAGTGATCTGTAAGCAGTAAGAAATGGAGCATTTTATTTCAAGTACATCTGTACTAAATAGGTGTTTGAATTCTGAAAATCCCAAAAACAGGTTTTACAAGTGGGCTCATAATTTTACAATTTAGCAATCCAAAATTTCTAGAAAATTAATCAAGATTAAAACCTATCACAACTAAGGAATCAAAATATAACAAATCCCAAGCTTTCTTACACAAAGAAAAATACAGCACTGGAAGCTGTATCAACAATTACAGTTCGAAATAGGTAATATACGCAGGGTCTCATTATTAGGGATTAATAAATACACCTGTCTTCAAGAACTCATTATTCAGCAATGACAGTGAAGGAGAAAAATTTGGCTGCAATTGCCAACCACAGCATGAGCTGAGCCAGATGGAAGATGTTTAATCTGAACACAAGATGTTTTCAGTAAAGATCTGAGTTATTAACTGTATATAGTGTAAGGTGTGGGCTTAAGCACATCTGTGTAAAATTTTGGCTACCCTTATTCAAAGCAGATGAAATCTGAATAAAAGTGGCACAAAGGAAACCCATTACTTTAATGCAAAGGAATTGAAATTCCGTACTCTAGGTAAATACAGAAAGAGCTTGGGAATTTGGTTAGCTATGACAGTGCCTGTGTGTACTCACAGAGATCAAACATCAGTAAGGAAACTTTTAGGACAAAGCGTGCAAGGAAAAAGAGGAAAAAGATCCAGGTGGGTATTAGTTAACACCCAGACCAGAAATCGGTAAGGTGCTGACCATCATCAGGCATGAGAGGTCTAGAGCAGAACACATCTGCTGCCCAGGATCTTCTATGGAAATCAGAAAGGAACTCGGAAAAGGAAGGGAAAACTGACCAATTTCAAGATGGAGGCCAATCATTTAATGAAAGAGATTACATAATGAGATAATCTCTTGGAGAAGGTTGCATTGATACCTGAAATTCTTTGCAGTATTACATTTTAAGAAAGGATGGTCTTGAGACTATTGCACTCACCACAAAGCTATGCTTTATCCCAGACTTTCTGCTTTCTGTATAACTTTGCTCAACTCGGAACACAAAGGACCATATTTTCAAAACTTCTGAATACTTACAGCCGAACACTTTGTAATAGAAAGGGGAGCAGGAGGTGTTCTAAAATTTCTCAGGTTGCATAAGCACAGCTAAAAAAATACGCAATTTTCTGTCTCTGCTTTAAGTCCTTAACGTGTACTGCAGAAATAATACCGTTTTTTCAGAGATGTGTTGTAAAGCATCACTGTGTTAGCTATCACTGTGAATCATTCAAATAGAAAATGCTGTTCTTTAGCAGTGATAAACCTGTATGTGACAAAAAGAAAATTTAAAATCAGTTATTGATCTGCAGGTCAGACAATCCAAAGTAAAACCCAGCCAAATGAGGGGTTAGGTATCCCGACACAACTTTATAAGCAGTGGGATGCCAAGACCCTCCCAGACAATGAAACGAGCCTTGACCTGTGTCAACTATCTGGCAATTTAATCACTCAAAGCAACATGCCCAAAAACATACTTAAGAGAATCACTTGCTCGAATCTGACTTTTTCCCTTTGAACCTCTGTGATGAAGGAAACCATTAAGACTGCTACCTTAATTTTCGCACTGAGAGTTAATTTGGTAAATATTTAGTAGAGGTTTCAGAGAAGAATATACCACAAAGAGAGTACTCATTTGCCTGTTTTCCATCTTGTTTGTGTGAACAACCAGGCCTTGACATGTACTTTGTGAGGCTGTGCATGGTAGTCCTTCATCCAGAGAATGCAAATATGCTCCCTGGCTTCCCAAGGCTCAAAAAACCCACTAAGTTTTATTTTCACTGGTTATACCTGCTTCTGCTTGGGATGGTATCAACATACATTTGTTTTCTGACTTAAGGTTGCTTAAGGAAGGAAAATAAAAACACTGAAAACAAACAAACAAACAAAAACAAGCAAATAAAAACCAAACTAAAAACCAAACTAACAAAAAAATCTTGCTGGGATGTTTCTCGGTCCTATAAAGTACGTGTACCTGACTGTACTCTGGACTCTTATCTAAGTGAGGGAGTGTTAAAGCAATACTTTTAATACTATAACTTGGTAATACTCAGGGTGCTTAGATTCTTAAACACACTCCAAGCAGTTACAACAGCATTTTATAATTGCTCTGGAGGAAGGAAAAATTAACCACATATTTTCTGGTTTTACTACCTGCCATTTGTACTCGCTTTAGAATTTCTATCTAATGCAATATTAGCTAAGAATGAATATAATAATAATGAAGAGTGTGATCATCATTTTCTGTAAAAAGCTCTGAACCATGGAGATATGGACAAAATAAAAGGTGAACTCTATTGAGTATTATACACAGGCTTACTATAAACCTGGAGAAAATAATTAAAAGAGATCTGATTAGCAAAAGGAATCCTTTTTTTTGCTCATTAAAGCAATCAAATAACTAGAAAAGTGACTGAATAGAAAAGCTAAAATGATTTAAAACGCTGAGTCAATTCAAATCAGGTTGTATGTTAATATAAAAAAAAAAATATGAGTTTACAACCTTTTAAATTTTACCTTCTTTTATTGTCTTGGTTTTAGTCTCTTGGATTTTCCACAGAACTCTGATTCTGTGATCTGTTTTTTTCTTTTTTTGTCCTACCACTATAAATTTCAGAGGGCTTCATTGATGACTCCAGAAGACAGGTGGATCAAACTCTCATTTTACAGAGGAAAATAGAATCATAGGTCTCACATCACACAGCAGGCCAGTGGAAGAATAGAAATAGAATTCACATTCCCTGAACCAGAGACTCCTACTTCAGACGGACTCTTAAAATACAATACAGCAGGGAAATCCTTACAAGCACAACTACAAGGAAAAGAATTTGAGACCCTAACACTGAAAGGAAAGGAAAGGAAAAAACCTATTCAGCAAGAGTTAAACAGGTAAAGCAGCAAGAGTCTTCAGACAAAGCTGACAGCAAATTAGACACAAGCAGGCAAGAATATGAGGCACAGATTGTCTCTGATTTCATACTGAAACCCACCTCAGTAAGAAGTCCCTTGTCTTTTTGTTATTATAGATCTCTTGTAACTGCAGATAGAAAAATGAGAGGAGGTTGGGAATAGCAAAGAACATGACATTTGTTTTCATAGAAAGAATTCTGCAACACACAGCTGAAACTATTGCTAATCTGAAGTCTAGATATGATGAAATACTAAGAAAAAAAGAATATTTACACTAAATGAATAATTAAAACCAATTTTAATAACTATTTATAAAAATTATTATAAAGATTATATGAAAGAAGAAAATTACCAGTGCAGTAAAGAAAAATTTGTCTAGGAGTACAAGGATTAAATAAGATAAAGCATATTTAAGTATTCATGTCAGAAACCTATTTCTACTGTTCAACCCTCTTAGGCAGTGTAAGTCTCCCAAAGGAAGGAGTAGATTTTCACTGCATGAGTCTTTTAGCTGGAATATTAAATTTTAAAATGGCCTTTCAAAATAACCTAGTATAAATACTCCATTTTTTGCTACCCCCTTAGGGTAATGACTGCTACAGTAGCATTTATATCTTCTTGCAGAATCCATCCTACAGCAGCATTTTTTCTCTTCACTGAGTAAGGGTATTAAATTACTTACAGATCTAAAGTGCAGAATCTCTTACAGTGAAAGACAGCAAATTAAGAGTGAAGGGAAGTAAAAGCAAACCTTTCATATTAGGATAGTCTACCTTAGGCACAGTTGCTTAGTATGGCCATGGTGAGGTACCATGGGGATATAGCAGGATTTCTCCGTGGTAACACCACTGGCTTTCAGCAGTGGAGAGTTGAGAATAGAACAGGTCCTTCTCAGCAGTTTCCCTATGGCTTCAGTCAAAGGGCTCACTCAGATTGTTGCCAGACGGGCTTTTAGCACATCAGCTGAATGCTGGGCTCTGTGTTCCTGGCTCTAATCTGAGAATGGAGGGTGCAGTTCCTCGAAAAATAAGCAACAATTGCAAGACAGGTGATACTACCTTTAGTGTGTATTTCAGGCACTCTGATTTAAAAATAAATTATACTCCGTTTTCTTAGTAGTCATTTAATAAATATGCTCATGTGTGGGTTTCTAACTCACCGGTCTTTCAGTGGACCAGCTATGCAAGCTCGTCTATTATGACAAGGGATAATAAAATAACTCTGCTTGAAACAGTGCCTTTAAGGTAACTTTAAGCTCTGGAGATACAGTTATACTATTGAGACTCAGCTGAGACACTGCAGAGGAATACTTTAATGTGCACAATGCAAGCACTTGTAATGGGATCACTGGCTCAGGATAAGGAAGCTACATAGCCTCTCCCTAGGTAGCACACTGTTTAACATTCCCTATTGAACTGTACCCTTATGTTATTATTTCCTGCCATTTAATTACCTTTCTATGATGAATCAACTGCTCTTTGTGGGGGGGAAAAAATCAAAAATTACCCCAGAGTTTTAAGAAGGAACCTAGTGGATTTTGACATGATACCAAATTTCCCAATGTGAAACCTTAGCTTGGGTTACTGGATTATCTCTATGGTTTAGTTATTTTTCTACTCAGTGAAGCTAAGGGTTCATAAAGCAAACTCCCAAAGTAAGAAAAATTCCCATTCCCTCACAGCAGCAAGAGTTGCTATGGGCCATCTTTTCTAGTCTCACCCAAGTCCACTCCAGAGGGTAGAATTACCTCAGTTAAATGGAATTATTTAAGGTTCTATTTGCTTCATTTCTTTGAATGCTAACTAGACCTTCACTGCTATGATAGCTGCATTTTTGTGTCACCTGTGTGGCATGAACATTCACATCTCATGCCATTCACTTTTGGCTACCTACGCACAGACAGCATCAAATCAATCTAAAACTCCTTTGGAAATCCTTTCAGTGAATTTCATTCTCATCATTAAATTAAAGGAAATATTTATGCCCTCATACTCATGTAGTGAAAGATTAATAAAAACTTCAGCCCAGGATAGCAGATTAATTTCAATATAATGGTCTATTCAAAATTTTCCCTAAATTGCCACATGTTTTTACATCTCTTGAAAGAAAAAAATCATTAGAATAATTTTTGGGGGTATTCTATTACTCATAAGTTTTATTATTCAAGAGTCATGAGAGACGCTTACAGATGGCTAATTAACTAAAATGCTCCTTTTACAAAACCATTTCCGACTCATGGGCAGCTACCCAGAATGGAAATATTTACTGTAAGATTTCATTTAATAATACACTACAATAAAGGCAGATATGGATGGCATTTTGCCATGGAAGATTATTATTCCATTACTTGTTTAGCTAAGACACTGGAAAAGAATTACGAGTGTAACTGAACACACACACATAGTTTCACATTGCTAACCGGTGGTGTTCCGAACCCTAAATTGCTGTGTCACCCCAAGTACTTCTAGGCATAGTTCACAGTTATTTCTGTTGCATCTTGCATTAAGACCATCTTTAGCAGAACTCCAAGAGTCTGATTTTACATCCAGATATTCATAGAAAAATCTAATTATTAACCAACCTGTTTTCCATAGCAAGAACACATATGCTTCTGTAGCTATTGCTAATACCTATTCTGATTTCCAGCTGTTTTGTGTTCCAGCTGCTATCAGGAGATAAACTCAGACAGAATGGTTAAGAGGATTAGTTATGAGATATGAAGGCTTTTAACAGGCTACTGGGTTCTGCCTGTCCAATGACCTGCAGAAAATAAGTTTTTCTCAGTTCAGACTCCAGGGGACAAACATTTTTGCTGAAAAAAAAATTATTTTTGGTTTGCACCCTTACTTGTAGGTTTCAGAGAGCATGTTTTAGAAGCACAAAAGGCAACAAGCTAATCTCCTCAAGTACTAACTTTGTCATTAATTTTTTAAGAATGCAGAATGCAGTTTTCAAAAAGATATTATAAGTATTGGCATGAACAGTGTACAAGAACTGACTATAAATCTGGTTGATAGTCCATACAATCAGCTGATCATCTTGATTTTGCAGATCAAAATGTAGATTTGCACATTTAATAGTGACTGTAAACGATGATGAGCAGGCAGCCTCTTCCCAGCCTCTCATTCCAAACAAACCTTTCTTGGTTTTGGTTGTTTTTAACTTCCTTTCTTTTCTTTCCATGTTACTTATTCAAGTCAAGTCATTCATGAGAAAGTGGCACAATTTTTTTTGGTATCTAAACAAAAAACTTTGTCATATACCTCTTTAAACCCGGGATCAGAGAAGCAAATAAATTCTTTGCTGGGCACAGGGTTTATATTGAAGTAGTAAATAGGGGGTTTGTACTGAAGGGGTAAATAATGTCTTTTTTACAAACCAAAGAGGGGAAAACAGCTTTTAAAGTAATCATATCCTTCTGAGAAAAAATTTTGAGCCAGTCACTGTTTATCAATAGCTGAAAGTTTGTGATCCATTTCTGCTTGCACTAAAACTTGCCTAAGCTGCTAGGGGTTAATATGTTATTTTTGGAGACAAGATATTTTTCCTCCATTTGAATGAGTTTTTTAATCATATATTTAGTAGCAGGAAGATACAAGAAATAACTTTAAGGACCATTTCTGAAATATGAGGCAGATTATTCCTAGATTACTTCAGGTAAGAATTCTCATATTTCTGAATCTTTTCTTCCTGTAGAGTAACTCACATCAAATGGTATCGAGATGTGACATCACCAAGAACGAGCCACTTAATTACAGGCTCTGGTCCTGGATCACTGCCAAAAAAAAAAAAAAAAGAAAAAGATGGCATTTGGAAAAAGTAAGCTCTTCATTCCCACTACAATTTTAAG
Organism: Sclerurus mexicanus; assembly: GCA_013396755.1. Lineage (NCBI taxonomy): Eukaryota > Metazoa > Chordata > Aves > Passeriformes > Furnariidae > Sclerurus > Sclerurus mexicanus. The sequence goes on from VWZF01003842.1 coordinate 3,761,907, forward strand.
TAATTTTTCATTTTATACAAGCAACGGTGGGAAAAAACTTCAGTTTTTTTTAATCAAGTAGCTGCCTTTTGTTAATTTTTGAATGCCAGCTGAAGCCAACATACTCTAACAGCTCCAAGAGACAGAAGAGAGGTCACATTTGTGACCAGCAACCAGACGGATAAAACAAGTGGTGAAGCAAGGCTGGTCCATATGACTGCACAGAATGCTAGCTGCAGTATCTCATCTCACTTCCAAAACAGATCAAACAGTGTGCTTGCAATCCTTTAAGATGTGTCTGCAAAGTGATACAGTTTTAGGTGAATGCAATAAGTCCTTAAAGAAATAGGGAATGCCAAATTCCATCTTCAAGTGAACAGTTGGGGAGGAAATGGAACCAGGGAGTCATTGGACCTGACAAAAGACAAGGATGATGCCCTGACGTGTTAAAATTGCTACTCACTAAGTTAATGGTTGCACCGAGGTTGCCTGATGCTCTTTTCAGTTTTCTTGCTGCTGTTAAATCTACTAGTTATGTTTTGGGTTGTTAGTTGGGGTGGGGTTTAGGGTGGGGAGAGAGGGAATGTTCATAAAGGTTGGATACCCATTTTCCTTTATGGTGACTGTCCTTGAATTACATCACTAAGTTGTATGTTCACATAGTAGGAATCTACCCACATGCTGGATAACAGGACAGAACAGCAGCATTTCCCCCCACCCCCTTCCTCTGGAAAGTTCTCTCACTGCTACAATTTTCCTCAATAAGTGCATTTGGTGGTCCTTAATAAGAGCATTCTTTCTATTCTGAGTGACATATTAATTCACAACAGGCTTCACATTTGATTACCTTCCCCTCACCGCTTTCTCTCACTGTGTATTATCTTAACCGATAATCATTTTTCAGCTGCTTCAAGTAATTCCCAAACTCTTGATTATGTTTTGCAGGGAACCTCCATATAGGCTTTCCATGTAGAAATCTGCTGCTGAACAGGAGACATTTTACAAGGTCTGAGAGAAGGGCAGTACTGAAAGAGTAATTCCCATGGGGGAAAAAAAATGACTGTATATAACTATTTTTCTAAAAAATACATTAAGATAATAAAACATGCAACAAATACTCAGTGCAGAACTAGGCTTACATTCCTCATGCATCTCAAAAGACAGCAGACAAATATGTGTCTTCAGTCATCATTGAACAAGTATTCTGGATCTGTTTTCGATATGAAATCCCCAGAGAGGATTGCTGTTTCTGTTCACTGACTAGAGACATTGTGCTGGAAGCAAACAAACAGCCTGCAATTCATAGCCAGCTGCAAAACCAGCTGGTAAAATTCCACATAGTCACATTCTTCTGAAGGTGCTCTGTTGTTTCAGGATTTTGACTTTTTTTTTTTTCCTGCTCTGCATCCTGTACTCTCCTGAGGCAAATGAATAGTGCGGATCTCTGATTTAAACAAAAAGCAAACCCCTCTTCTCTGCTTCCGCAACCAAGACTACCTAAAGTAATTGTAACTATCTATTCAATACTGAAAAATGAAAAAGGCAGAGATAGTTTAGATTCTTTACAGTTTTCTAATTGTTTTGTATGCCACTCTTTTGGAATTCTCAAACACCAGCATACTTGACAATTGACTGCTGCTGTGGTCTGTAAATCTCGTGCAGTGAGCAAGGCGTATTTGTGCAATGAAAACTGACAGTAAGAACAAAGACGTGGAGAGGTCCTGTGCAAAGAGCCTCCTAAGCAACAGGAAGAAAACAGCTATTCAAAGTCTCTGAAGGGCAACTATGAGCTTGTACAGCACTCTGTAGGGCTCTCTCATAACAAGGACCACGTCTGCAGTGTGAACTGCCACGTTTTACTTTGTATTTCTGGGTATGAAACCTGCAGTGCTCTTGATCTTCTCTTTGACGCTAGAAGGTTGTAAATTTAAACATGTTTGTATGGGAACTCCTGGCTGCCAAGATGTAATCTGAGGCCTGAGTTAATCTGTCTGATTAGATGCATATAAAAAAATTACAACTGAAATATATTGCTACATCACAACTACTAGGAGAAATAGTGGCTGTGCCTACCACCAGAATAAAAAGCCTTTACAATTACTGAAATTTTAAAAACTACAAACTTCTCCACACGGGAATGACTGCCATGTTCATGGACCAAGTTACTTCTTTTAAAGAGGCTGATATCCATAGGAGCCCTGTGTTCAACCACTGAAAGCAATTTTTAAAACCTTCTCTCAAATATACACTCTAGGTCAGGTAACAGCATCAAAGTGTGTAGTTGTAGATACAGTGTTTGCTGTCTCATCAATATGATGAAGCCAAACCAGGAACAGCTGTGGTCACTTGGTCTGTTCAGCCTGGGGAAGAGGAGACTGAGGGGAGCCCTCACTGCAGTTACAACTTCCTTGTGAGGGGCAGAGGAGGGGCAGGCACTGATCTCTTCTCTGTGGTGACCAGGGACAGGATCCGAGGGAATGGCCTGAAGTTGTGCCAGGGGAGGTTTAGGTTGGACATTAGAAAAAGGTTTTTCATCCAGAAGGGGGTTGAGAACTGGAACAGGCTCCCCAGGGAAGTTGTCACAGCACCAAGCCTGACAGAGTTCAAGAAGCGCTTGGAAAACACCCTCAGGCTCATGGCATAATTCTTGGGGGTGGTCCTGTGCAGGGTCTGAAGCTGACCCTTGATGATCCTTGTGGGTCCCTTCCAATTCAGAATATTGTTTGATTCTGTGATTGTTCTCTAATTTTCAGAGGACACAATGCTAACTATAGAAGCATTTTTTCTAATTTCAACTCAAAACCAGAAATATATTTTGATTTCTCAATTTGAAACTGTATGCATACAACATCTTCCATATCTTGTAAGGATAAAAATTTCTGCTGCAGATTTCAGGCATTCAAAATAGTGTTCTAGATCTCAAAATTACAGATTAATGCACCACCATAGTCTAGTCACAGACTTTATGATCTCCAAACTGAAATTTTTCAATCTAGGCAGATTATTATTGTTGTTATTGTTGTTGTTGTAGTATGTTCTTCTGTTTTATTTCTTACTATGTTCCAAATTTTGAGTTTTGAAGTTCTGTGGTTTGAGCTTGGAAGCTGGGGGGGATTTTTTGTATTGTTTGGATTTGGTTTTGACAGAGATAGCCTCTTTTCAGTTATAGGATGGAGATTTTACTTCATATACGTTTTGTGTGGCTATAGATTCAGGATAGACAATACAATAGCATAACATTAGAATTAAATATAAGCAATTCCAAAGTATTACAACTAGTATATCTAAAATGAAATAAAGCTGAGAAAAACAACAGTTGATATAACACTTGGTGAGCTGAACAATCGAAGCTACCATAAAAATAGCATTTGTTTTGTTTATAGAACTATGAAAGAATGTGTATCCTTAAAGCCTATTACATTTTCATGTTTGTTGAATGGGAGCTCTGTCAGTTGTGTAGAAAAACTTCTCTACAACCTTAGAAGCATATAGGAAATGTGCAACAGCATGAGTAACTAATGCTGTGAAGAATCCACATGAGAATAGAGAACCCTTCTCTTTGATGGGAACAGAAATAGCTGTAATTCTTTGTCATCAGTTTTGGATGGTTTTAAAATCTGTAGGCTTAAATAACTATAAGCAAAGATTCCCTCCAAAACTGAAATAAGATGAATCAAACTAACACATTTTAGGAAGTGAAAAAAACAATATTCAAAAAACAGAGTGTGAAAAACAGTTCAACCAGGCATCCTATACTACCAGCCTGAAGCAGGATCCTCAGACTGAGTATGGCTGCACTCAGGTTTCACTGATCCAGTTCTAGCTTGTACTTCCTTTCTTGACAGTATGTCCATCATATTTGTCCCCCAACAGTCATCACCTTTGTTCCACGTCATCCTCAGTCATCCTATCTGTCCATCCACAAAGCTGCGGAAACAATTTTTTGCTCATTTTACCCATTCTGCTTATGTTCTGCTGTGTCTTTTAGTCCAAGCAGATGGTATCTCCTTCAAGACAGGAACTACCATCTATTCTCTGCTTTACAAAACACTCAGGATCTGAGTCAAGGAGAAAGGAGCTCTATCATAGCTTTGGTTTCTTAAAAGAAGATGTGGTGCATACTCCTGCCTCATGTTCTGGCAATACAATTGCTGCAGTCCTTCCTTCTATATTAGGGTTGCATCTCCACTGGATGCCTAATACTGGACAGCTACATCCCTGATCAGCCCTCAAGTACTACAATAAAACCCCTAGTTTTTATTAAATGACACTTCAACTCTGTTGTAAAATTACAGCACAAGTGAAAGGAAGGAAAATTACTGAAGCATGTCTAGAAAGTGTTTCCTTACTGATGGATTTCCTTCAGCTACCATAAATACTGACTTGTCTCAAGTTCATGTGAAGTATTGACCTTTGAAAATTGAACTGAAGGAACACCATCACCAGCATCACGCAAGTACACTGACACTAGTTTTCCTTCAGAAATCCCAGAATGTTCAGCATTTGCATGAGATAGGCCTTGACAATAAAAAATTTTCGAAGAGGCCAAACAGAGGAACTCAAATGAAAGTTTACTGGAACAAGACAGGTTCTCTTATAATGTCTCATGGAAGAATACTTCCTTACTGTGTGGCATGCTGCAGTTCATGGCTTCCAATGCACTGTCATTAAACTTCAGCCAATTAGTCTGCTGTAATCTGGGAAAACAATCCTGCCCACAACAGCTTTCATGATTTCTAGCTTCTGCCAAGGCTCAGCTTTCTTTTCCTTGCCTTTCATAGGGGAGGGCAAAGTCTCTCCAATTACATCCAAGCTTTTCTGGCAGTAAGTTCCAGCATACCCCTTACACTTCTTTCACAGGCTTTTTGCATATTATTATGGCTCTGTACATACACAAACATCTCTGTAGTAGTACAGATGAGGCACACATACTACCCAGTGAGTCCTCAAGGAGTACTTACAGGCTAAGTACTGCCAACCTTGTCAATGGCTGGAAAAAAACGAGGACAAAGAGTTTTTGAGTTCACAGTGATTCAGAGCCAAAAGAAAAACTACCCTTTCTCTCCATGTCCTCTTTCCTGCAGACTAAACTAGCTACAATTATTAGCAAAGCATGTTCTAATACAGGAGGTTTTAAATCTATCCTACACTTAAGAATAACATAAAAAAATTCACCACATTTCAGAAGAATCATGACATTCTGAATTTGGCTTTATTCTACATATCTTCAGTTTTCATTTTTTTTTAAGTGAAAATAGCTAGTTATAGGTACTTCTAGGCATTTGTAATAAAGTGATTTGACACAATTAAAAATCATTGCTGTTAATGTAAAAATCTCTTACAATTTTGGCAGCATCTTCCAGCGTAGTAAATATTTTAAGTGACTTTAGCAATGCCTTGAATTAGTTCAACATCTGGAAGATACTGTAATATTGAAAGCCAAATACAATAGTATGCAATAACATTAGGAAAAATGCGACACTAGAATGGGGTAGAATGACAGAACAGGATTTTGCATCCAAATACAAGCGACATCTGTTTGCTGACTCAAAACTTGCAGATGCTTCTTCTGTGCCTCTTTGTAAGTTAACTCCTTCAAAGGCCCAAGTAATACTGGCACTGATAGTCCACTGTACAGCTTTGTAACAATAATATTCAGTGTGTGGCAGCTTGGGAGAAGAAGTCAGCCTCGATCTTAAGCTCTTTAGAGCACATGCCTGTTTCTACACACTCTGTCCAGAACCCCCACTTGACTTCACACACTGCTTAAACAGAGGTCTAGCACATTTTATGAGAAATTTTATCAGTTTGCCACCAGACAAAATTAGTTTTTTTGGTGCACTGCAGGACTGCAAGTCTATCCAACACTTCCTAGAGCAAACATACTGTAAAATCTAATCCTTCTCCAAAAACATTGTAAAGGTCTATGACAAACTTGAAGTTGTACCCCACCAAGATTGTTCTATCACTTAGGAATGAATTGAGACAAGTTTGTACCCAGGAGAGGCTATCTAGTTAAAAGCAACATCAACAAAACCTCAAAAAAAAAAAAAAAGCCAACGATGAGATAAGTTTGAAGGTGACAAAGATCCTTGTACAAAGATCCTTTCAAATTTTAGTTCATCCACAAATCATTAAAACAACACAGGTGCATAGATTTCAAAATGAACCTGAATAGGCTGAAAAATGCCACAAACCCTTAGATGCCTAAAGTAGGAAAAAAGAGGGACAGTGATGAAATTTGAAAATACACATTTCAATATTCTTACTTTATTTTTCACCAGATGACAAAAATAAAAAACCCACTGGAACTATCAGTAACAGATGGGTTTGGCTAATAAAAAGCAATTGGTTTGCAGCTGCTTTGGTGATACTGAGTTTTCTTATTCAAATTTTATTTATACATGTAGTAGAAGTTGTGTGTAGTACTGCCAACTGTATTTCTTGCACAGAAGATAGTTCTGTAATAATATTTTAAAATTAAAAGCAGAGATTTGTAATTGCTATTTGAGTATATTTAGCTCATTTCAATCTGAACTGGTGTTAAGTGGCCTCTCTATAGCAAAGAGGACAATTATACAGTATGTTTTCATGCTCCTGTGTCTTCATGATTACTATCACTGTTCTGCTTCTTTGAGATTTAACATATTTGACTTCAGGGAATATGGTCCCATTCCACTGTTAGAGAACTTCCTTTTAAATTCACTTTCTGAATCAACTTGGTTCATGCAGTAAAGAAGACACAATGCTAACAACAACCTACTTCAGCAAAGCTTTTTTGTCCACTAAATGGTTTTGACTTTGCCTCAAAGATAATTTTGGTTTGTGATATTCTGCACTCCAACATACTCATATGGTATTCATAGAATTACTGCTTAATAAGAATCATCTGATGTTTTAAAAGACATTGGTTATGACATGTGAATTTAATTTCATAAAAGGACTTGAACTGAATAACTTCCTATTATTATTCAGGTCTTCTGTGTTCCACTTCTGTATTATGGCAATTGTCTCTTTTCATTGCTTTATTAAGCACTGAGATATAAGTGTGAGATACTGACAGAGATGAGAAAAAATATGCAATATATTAAATAATACATGCCATCACTCCATGATGTAGGAAACAATGAAGTGCCATTGCAGATGTTGCAGACTCAAAGCCAGCCTGAGTAGGAGGGGGTATAAAATGTTTTAAGAAACACCTGGACTCATTGCGGGAAAAGTCTATTTCAAGGACATGTAGAAACAATGCTAGAAAATTAAGCAAGCCCTAATATGCACCAGGAAAATAATGCACCCAGCATGCCAAAGTCCCACAATAAACTAATATTTAACATGAATCTTCAGATATTTTTAGGAAAGCTCTGATAATAACTCACTCTAGAGATACACTCTGAAATACTGAAATATAATTTGACATCTAAAGGTGATAATATACAAACTGCATCAAAAGCTTTCAAATACCAGAGTAGGCCAGCAGAGGTGAGCAAAAGGATGAGGCACAGGAGCTATACACATTCCTACCTCTGTCATCTTGGAGCGTGTGCCTAAGATATACTCAAAAGGACTGAACTCCAGGAGCCCAAGTATTTTATCGAAAATTTAGGCAACAATGGAAGGAGTTAAGTACCTTGAAAGAGTGATTCAATTGCTAAGTCAGAATGTTGGAATGCCTCACAGAACACTAAAACTGGTGAGAAAAGAGTCTCCTTATATATGGAGGCTGTATGGAGAAAGCAGATCCATCACTTAATGGAGTGTCCATTTTATGTTCTCCTTGCATTTGAACAGAACTCTATTCTGATGTTGAGATATTTTGTCTGCAGAAATGTCGAGATAGCACAGCTGAGAGGAAAGCAGCAGGGTGGGAAGAAAAATCAGAGATTCCATCTGGATTATAGCTGCCTGCTTCAGAATTCAGCTCTATCAATCAGGGCTGCGAAGGATCTGCCAGGTGGAAACGAAAAGTATATCCACAAGGGAAAATACCAATAAAAATCTGATTTTGATTAAAATCTCTTCACATGAAGAAATACCAGAGGCTCAGAGCAGAACTCTGAATTTCCTAACTCAATCTCTCTATTGTTCTTTTTCCATGTTCTCTTCTTATATAAAATGGCTATGTGTATACAATATATATTGCATTGTCATTTTTAGAATAATTTTCAAGGAACTGCAGTGCTCTGTGCAAGCCCTGCTCAGCAATAACAAAAGTATCTCTACACTATCAACCCTCTTTTCAGCACAAATCCAAAACATAACCCCATGGTAAAGAAAAGTAATTAACCAGCATAGAGATTAAAAAATGAAGAAAAGGCCAAGTGACAAGAATGTTAAGACCTGATGTGCAAATAATATAATTCTGAAATGGCTAAGGAAGCAAACAGTATTTTAGCATGTTTAAAATCCACTTATCATATAAAAGTAAATCCTAGAAGAAAGATAACATAACTGAAGGATTTCAGGTTGTACACATCCAGAAGCAAACTTGGAGACTTCAGTTTAGCCTAATGTTACAGCCAAATTAACTTAGTTCAAGAAAACGTGCAGCCAACAAAATAATGAGTTGTGTCAGGATGACTTTAACTACATGAACTAACTCAACACAAGATCAAGGAAAAGCCATTGTAAGTAAAAAGGAAATTGCAGGAGCACAGAGATGGGAGCGTCAGAAGAGGTTTAGGGCTATCTTAGCAGCAAAGAGCAAGCAGTGCTCTTAGGGGCACTGATGTAGATGTGTGACATTAGAAAGTCCAATTTTATCACCTTTACAAGTTGTTTCCCTTACTTTACCACACACACACAAAAGGTGCTTTTATGATATTTGTATTAATTTGTCCTAATGAAGACAACAACTTGCAAGTATCTCTTCAAAGTGTTCTATCACCATCAAAGACAAGTAGTTCACTTTTCATAGAATCAGTATCTTCTGTAATGGTTGGGGAAACACTGGAATGGGCAGGAGTGGCAGTAAATGCATTTGCACTGCTCTCAGTGGGAAATCAGAAAGTTATTAGAAAAGTCAACAGCAGACTTTGCAACTGTTTTGAAGTCACATAACCAACATATGCATTAAAATACAGCACTTCTCTACTTCTGGTTTTTAGAGGAAAAGTAGTCCAAATAGTAGAAAACATTTAAGTACAATGGTACAAAACTATTTTTGAAAGCTGGTTACACATTTACAAATAATTCTAGTATGCCTGAATGGAACTTTATAATAGAAATAATGGAATGTATACTTTTTCAAATAAAATACAGATCTTTCCTGATCCTTCTGATCCAACAGAGGCTAGGACTTCCAAATAAAAGTCTGAAGTGGAAGATATGCTATTGGGCATTCATTCCATAGGAACAGAGCAGAATTAGCTTGAATAAAGCCCTGAAAGACACCCTGAATATCAAGTCCACAACATCAACCGTTCAACTACAGATCTACGCCACTTCACAGCAGCACTTGCTTAGGAAGAAATAACTGAAAACTTGACTTATATATATGTCTGCTGTAAGAAAAAGGACAAAAACTTTCCAAGCTGCTGAATTATTTGACTGGTTCCTGAAGATAAATTAGGAGTTCTGTCACAGAACAACATCAAACACCCTTTTCCTATTGACAGGAAAAAATAATCTTCTGGAGTAACAACTGTCTCTATATTAGGGCCAAAAGTTTGGAGATATGCTGAGTTGTTACAGCATTCAAGTAGTAAGGATTTTTCTCTCATTAGTCTGTCAATTTGTTTTGAAAATGAAAGTTGCTCACTAGAAATCATATAGCTGCTGTCACACATTCAGTATGAAAACAATAATACCTACTAACACAGCATGGTGGTAGGTCCAGCAAAAGCAGTTACAAGCAGGATGGAGAAATTGCGTGGCTTCCTCTCTGTTATGCCTACACACACCATTCTGGAGTGTTAATGAGAGCAGGAACAGCAGGTTTCAGCTCTTTTATTACTCATCTGTCCTATTAGCAATGAATGTGCCCCTAGAGGAGACTTCTGGTTATACAAATTTGTGGTATCATTTTAAGAAATCATAAATCAGATCTCCTGCTTTTGAAACTGTCAAAAGTTTGTCACTTTTACTATTGCATAGCACCCCAGGGCATCATTGACATATGTTATTTATTATTTTAAACTATTATTTACAATTCCCATATATCATTTTAAAACCTGTAGATTATGCCTTCAGCAGCTTTGCAATACACAAATGAAAAAGTAAATAAGTGGTGATCTGCACTGAGAAGACAAAAATCTGTGTTAGGACATGCATCTTTCTTTGGTGTCTAGAATAACTTTCATCTGTGACTGCAAATTCACTTCCATTCCCAAGCAGCTGATCTTTTTTCTGCAGTCTCACTAAATCGATTTTACATACACTACTTTTTTCACTGAATTAGCAGACCCTTTTGCTCTAAGTAGTGAAGCTCTAGCTATCATTTCTTCTTGGAAAAAAAAAACCAAACAAACAAACAAAACAGGAAAAAGCATATATAATCAAAAAGGAGACAATATGTCCCATATTGCATCTTTCTATTTCCAAGTATCCCTAAAGCAGTGAGAAAAACACTTACAGTGCAATCTCTGTATGTAATTAGGGCAGTGATTACACACCACACACTAGTTCACACAAACATTTGGATAAGGCACTGTAGTATATGTGAGAAGGAAATAAAGTCAGTTAAGATACAGGTTCGCAAACAATTATTTTGAGTTTAACTGGTGATCCTGAGCACCCTTTTTGTTTGTAGAATAAAGGATATATTCAGATATTCCAAGTATGATTGCAAAGCTTGAAAAACCCTAGTGGAAGAGGATTAAAGCCTCACAAAGGAAAAAAGTTTCCAAAATTATCTTCCTTACATTAGGTAGTCTATAACAAAAATCAAGGAACTTTCTCTCCACGTTTTTTATAAAAGATAGCACATTGTTCATATTTTCTCTTTGTCAAGTAGCAGCTGCTGTAACAACTTGGGCTGCCTGTTTAGAGCATAACAGATCTAACGCCACAGCTCGTGCCTAGCAGTGCACCAACACAGCAGCAAGGTAGAGGACTACCATGTGAGTTCTGAGACTCAAAACATTCTGATTAGTTCACTAGGTCTGATTTAGACATAGTCAAAGTAGTTATTTGGGAAATGTCAATAAGATTAAATTGTAACTCATAATTTGTGCAAGCAATTAAGTGCTATTGCAAGTGTTGCACAAAATGGAAGGATGAAATGAACACAGAGAAAGAGAAGTAAATGACATCTACACCTCTGAACAGTTAAGGCTGAGAAACACAATCATATCTGGGTACAAGAAAAATCAAATCAGGCCTAAAAGCAATTAAATACTCCCTTACATCTCAAATTTATCTGTGGCATACTGCAGACTTTTGGGTATTGTGTAGTGTCTGCACCAGCTCAGGCATAAACCACTGCAGCTGACAATAGTAGAATACTGATCTCTCAGCAGTTGTAGAATGAGGAGATAGCTCCTTTAAGAATAATCTGTTTTCCCTTAAAACATGTCCAATGACACCATGTTACACACAGCCACACTTCCACAGGGGATGCCATATGTCTATCAGAGTAACCTGTAGCACCATCACTTCCATTTCGTCTTTTAAAAATTCCACTTATTAAGCTGCACTGCTCCTGCACAGCTGTTTGGCTAATGTCTCATGCTGAGAAATGCTCTCCAAACACACTAGTGCTGCATTGGCACATTACATAAATCAGGCTCCTCCTACCTATAGATACAACAGTGTTGTGCCTAGCTCATTGCACAGAAATTACACCATTTGCCATCTGTAATCTCTATGCTATTCTGCACAGAATATACTCTAAGCAGGAATTTACCCCCAGGGACAGGTGCTTGTTTCACTGTCATAAGCCCTGCCCAGTACAGCACATGCTCTTGTATTATGAGACCTGTTTGAAACACTTCACATGCACAATATCTCTTTTTTCCCCTCCTCCCTAGATTATGGCTGATATCCCCAATGTAGTCATATATTTCACAGGTCAGACAAACTATGGCTTAATTGCTTAAACATAAAATAAACAGCAATATGTTCTTAAGACTCATGGTAGCTGCAATACAATTCACATTCCCTTTAATGTGTCATGTACAATATATGTATGCTCTGATGTTAAAGCTTCTGTAGTGCCACTCCCAAACCTCAGTGACACACGAAGCATTCGTCTCAGACAGAGCTCTTTGTTTCACATATCCCGCTCTTTCCCGCTGTTTTCCTTGTAATCTACTACTAGATCTTACATGCAATTTCTTACAGATATTTGTGCCTACAAGTTGTCTTCTTATCCTCAGTTTTGTGGATAAAAATTCACAGTACATTTTACAAAAGCAGATAGCACAAAGGATTATTTTTTTTCCAAGTGAAAAATAACCAAACAAGGATTATAACTTTTTTCTAATACCATAAAAAGGCAAAAAAAAAAAAGAAAAGAAAAAGAAAGGTTGTGTACATACATGTTTTTTTTTTCCTTTTGCACATACATTTTTTTCTTTTGTTGTACATTGCAAATAGTAATAACAAGAACAGAAAAGATCTGCACATGGAGTAAAGCTGATGCCATATATTTATTGTCATTAAAACAGACATAGATAATAAGCTCCTTGTCTGTTACAGAGAAAATGTAAACCTATTAAATGGAGGCATTGTTCCATGTTAGGTTGCTCATGAGATAAATTTATGTCAAAGACATGTAAGTACAGTCATTTATAACTACTTATTGGAGTCACAAAAATGTCTGTCTATCACCATCTCTCTTCATTCCATATGTATAAAATATGAATAAATGATTGGTCTAATTAAAAGCATTGAAAGATATGTGCTTCTTGTATATATGGAAAGTGTGCTTCTTGCAGGATTAGAATTGCATTTATTCAGAACAGAGAAATAAATTCCCAGAGATACAATTCAGATCTTGTCAGTTTGACTGCTCTGTGACCTGTGTGACATTAAGCAAAGAATGGCTCTGGTTTTCCAAAAATGTTTGGGTTCTTACGGTAATAGTTATACTAGCATCTACTACTATTTGTTATAATTACAGCTAAATTGCAGATCAATATTCAGGTTTTACAGTTATAAAATGTTTAAATTGTTTAGATCTAGCATGCCACAGAAATGCTAATACCAGTGGGTTTTTAGAGCTAACACAGAGAGAGGAGTTAATTTCTTTTTTAAAGAATATACAGATGAACTTCACTGAACTTCACTGAACTTCAGGTCAGCATTCAGGCTTATACTCTAAAACTAAAATAGCTTTGTGAAGCACCACGGGGCACTTCATAACTTGTTAGGAGTTTTCCATTTCAAAGGTCTTCCTGTTACCGATACAAGAACTACAAGGCCATTAGAAATGGTATATTCATGTCAGCTTTCCTTGCCAACAAATAAACAAAAGTACCTTAAAGTACATTGACTGGGCAAAAATAATAAATAAACCATTTCGAACAAGGGTTTTGCTCAAGACCTGATGAAAGTTTGCAGATATCTCCAATTCTAACATTCCTATTAGCCTGCCTTTCAGAAAGAATGATAGGTAGATTTTTTTCAGTTCTAGTAAAGATAAAAGGTGAAAGAATAAGGCCAGGTCTATACATTTTGGTTAGGATTCAGAAACTTAAGGAGATGCAGGATATCTGAAGCCTACACTTCTAACTGTCTGTCTTCTAGTAAACTAATCCAACAGGCCTCAATTTTTCATTTAGTATCTGATTAGAAACCTCTCCCTTCATGCCAAATAAAAATTATTGAGGCTTGTTATAGCTAATAAGACTACCTTCAGTTCAACACTTCTGCATCAAGGGTCTCCCTACAGAACTAAAATCATCAGCAGCAACAGAGGCAGGAGAACTCAGATGTCATCCCAATATTCCTATACCAAATGCTCAGCCACTATACTTAAGATATGTTCTCAACAGGGAAAAAATATTCAGAATACAAATGAATGAAGTACTGAAAATGCATACTTAATTTGGAGCACATCTTGGAATCATCAACTCACATGCTTAGAAACTGATATTTGTTATAGCACATGCTGAAGAGTTTCACCTATAGAGGTCTTCTGCAGAGAAAGGAAATAAAATCCTTCACTGACTGAGCCAAGGGAAGAGGGCCCAAACTACACTACAAAGCTGTATGCTCTTGAGAAGCAAGCAGAATCAAATGATTCTTTAAATGGTGATCTTGTTCACTAATCCTACTTTCCAGAGATTTTTAATGGTGAAAAATCAATGTCCTGATTGATTTTTCAACCATCTTTCATTTTCATCTCTAAGCAAATGGCATTAAACATAAACTGCTCTTGAGAAAGGCTTTGATGTATTAGTGTGCTACATTGTTGTACAACTAGAGACTTCTTCACTCTTTCCTGAATTTTCTAACCTATTATATTCTGGACAGTTTAAGATGTCCAATTTTCCAGAGATGCAATTAACTTTTTTTTTTTAATTATGGTAATGCACATTTCATACTTGTATTATACCAATCATGTAATTTTTATATTGCTATCTAATTGCATTTAAGAAGATGTATTCAGTTCAGAGCTGAGTGTAAAGGAAACAAGATAACAATCAATGACCTCTTTTTCTGACCTCTCTATTTTTTTCTTCCATGTACTCCCTGGCTAGATTAGCCTTTGCAGCAGAAACATGGAAATAAAACAGGACTGTAGCCCAATGAAGCTGATGGAAAGTTTAATTCCTTTACCCCAGGAGGAAGAGGCACAAGCGAAGATATAGCAAAAGGGAAGTATACATAACTACTCTCTCTCAAATAGGTTCGTGCTGATTTTGTCCCCAGTGTAACTTAAACAATCTCACAGCAGCCTAAATTACGCTGCTGATCCTGAAAGTGGTCGAAGGAGTGAGATACCTTTTTTACTGTGCCATAAAAGCAGGGTGGAGAAAAATATGTTCAAAAGCATGAAACAGCCTGGGGATTCTCTATGCTGAAGAGATGTCTTACTGAACTGCTATTTTTAAACATTCTATTAGAAAAATTGGCACAAATTTTGAGGCTTAATGACTCAGTTGAAACTACTTCTTGATAAGCAATGTGCATATCTCTTAGCTCTCCGAGCATCATATTGTAGTTATCATAGAGTACCCTTTAAAATGCACTTTATTAACACCTCATTAGTATCTTATTAAGCTCGTAAAAGAAATATGTAAGAAACAAAAGAGCTCTTTTTTAATTTTTTTTCATTTCATTTTAAACCATACTTTCATGACTGTGAGTAAAAACAGAGGAAAGCAAAACAGCAAAAGCACTAACTAAGCCTATGCCCAGCATCCTGTCTCAGGCAGCACAAGTCAGGACAAGGCTGGCAACGTGATTGATTTCTTTAAACGCTGTGAGGTACCAGACATATGCAGGCACTGCTGATACTATCCAACACTAATACGGTATGGTATTATTTCTGTGGAGCCAGTAATGAAAACATTAACCCCAATACAGTATGTCCTCTTCTCAATAAAAGAAGAAATAAAAGAAATTTTAAAAGAATTCATGAAAGATCCGCATTAAAAAAAAAAAAAAGAGGACAGCCTTACCATATTTTGCGTTGAGGTGTCATCAATCAATTTTTCTTCTTGGGTATGTTTGCATTTCTAGGAAGCAAGCTATCACTGCAAGATCAGATATTTGACAATATATTTACAATTTTTAATTTACTGAGTCTTCTCTGTGGCAGGACATAGTGTCACTTCTTACCCTTTAGTACCCTTATTTTTATACAAATAAAGGTCTCCTGGGAATCACAAATGAAATGCTTTATTTTTGATTGATCTTTATGTACACATGGGTATTTATAAAACACTGCTTCAACTAAAGACTAACTTACTGATATCAATATTTGTTAAATACTTTTTTCTCCCTTCCCCCCCTTCCCTGAAATATGATGCTGAATCTAGTTTTAGTCTAGTCCTTTATTAAATGAGATTTATAGAACACAGTGGTGACTTTCCTTGCTGGTAACTTTTTAATCCATTGGCTAATTTTCAACAGAAGGACAAGGTTTCTGGAAGAAAAGTTTTGAGACATTCTAGAAAAATTGGTAATTGATTGAAGAAAAAAAATAACTGATTATAAAGCAGTTTTCTGAATTAAAGATATGGATAAATTAGGTTCTTTTCAACTCCTTGGTAGCAGAAAGCTGCTTTCAGTGCCAGTGTGATGCTTGCCTTTTAGGCATGTATCAGATTTTGACATGGTCTCTGTACATGTTCTTTTTTACATAACAAATAAATACACACACAAAAGGTGGTAGGAGTATTAGTATAACCTGGCATTATTGTAGGTGTTAGGGGGAGAAGGTTACAGGGGATACAAATGAGGCAGAATTCATGATTTCATAATGTCTTAGCTGGTTACAAGGGCTGGGACCAGTTTATCACTATGTGGGTATAACCAAAACTGTGTATTCTACACCCTCTGTGTCATTTCTCATGAATTGTTAATAATGGATCATTTGCAGCAGCTGCCCAGGGCACACCTGACCCCTCAGGCTACAAGCTGGGTGTTAAAGAACCCCGTGAGGCAGGGGAGTGTTTCTGTCTTCATACCAATGACTCAGCTGTGATAACTCCCCTCTGGGGAGGCATCAGCACCTTCACACCCAGACTGAGAGGTCATGTCTGCTAATGGGCTATTAGGGACTGGCATAACTGTCAGCTGAAACTATCAAAGACTATCAAAGATTCCAAAAATATCTCATGACTCACAGAGTTAAATCACCTATTGTGAAACTCCCTGCCCTGGAGGAGGTACTGGGCATTCCCACCTGAACCTGAGCATATATAATCTTCAGGTTCTGATACTTCTGGTACCACTGGTTGAATCCAGAGGAGGACCAGAACTTCAGCAGGGCTGCTACTGCTACTCTTGGCAGGATTGCAATCGTTGCTTTGACAGAATTGTGACCATCATCCTCACCAACATGTTTTCCTTCACTATTACTTTGCACTCAGGGGGACCAGATAGAGCTCAGCACAGGGGCTAATGAACACCATTCTGTTTGTGCCCCAGGGTCCTGGGTTATACATTTGTTTTTGTGGGTTAGAACCAGTTTTGTCTAGATCATTGTATTTATTGCAATCTTTTTAGTGAATTGTAACTCTGACTTGTAAGTTCTACTGAGTTGAGTTCATTTATTTTCAAACAACTCTTCTTTTTTTTTTTTTTTTTTTTTTTTTGAGTTCCTTGGCCACTCAAATTCAAACCCTTGAAAGAGATTGCATGTTGAGAGACTGTCTAACTGTCTGAGCATCAAACTTATTTACAGAGGATCAGGTTAGGCACCTAAATGTTGAATGTACAAAACACAGGGAATTACTCATCCTCTCATCTTCTTCTCAGGCAAAGGATCTTTTTAATCATTTCCCAGTTAATCTTGATTTCTGTCCTCTCCCCTTCAGGCTGCTGCTTTTGTATTTTTCACCCATTCATGATTACATTATTTCTAAAATCACCTAGTAACACTTGAGATAATCTCCCAAGAAACATACAACCTCCCACTCATATTCCTCCTAGACTATCTCTTAATAAAACATATATATTTCAAATTATTTCAGTTCTGAAGTCTACATACAATACAGAAGGTTTCAGTTTTCTTGCAGGTGTATATAGCTGTCATATCAGAAGTGGCAGAAGCAATTATGAACACTTCTTGGGAACCAGGCAATGGTATTTATTTTACGGCATTCCAGGGAGAACAATTGCTCCAACAGTTAATGAAACCCCCCAGTGAATGTGAGGTGATCTAGATGAAATATTAGCAATAGAAATGATTATTCAATATAAAGTAAGGAACAGTGTTAACGCTGGACAGAAGTCATTTGCTTTCCTCACATGCTGAGCACAAGGTGATGTGGAAAAACAGGCATACAGAGGAAAAAAAAAGAAAATAGAAGGCAGAAATAGGTGAAGCGGCAAAAGAAGAGAAATGAGAAAAGATAGAGAATAGAAAAGCAGATAAAAGCTGACAGATTATTTCCCACATCAAAATAATGTATCATGACAGGTAAATTTATTTGCATTTGGTGAAGCATGTGGTCTCCAGGTATCCGATAATCAGATGGTATCCTTCCAGTAACCTGGCACTGTGCTCCATCTGCAACACCAGAACACTTCTGTATCCTTAGACTGCTGAAAGCCACAGCTTCTGACCATCACAAATACAGATTCCTTGTCAGATTAAACTCAAAGAATGCACCACTTAATTATCTCCTTTTTCCCATACACATTTTTATTGCCATTAAAAAAAAAAAGTCTAGATGTGCAGCCAGGAAGGGAGTCACACCCTTCTGCAACAGGTGTTCCAATCAATCAGGCCCATGGAGTGTGTATCTCACAAATGATAAAAACAGCCCCCTGCATATTAGCATAAAAATACAGCAGAGATTATGGAAAGAAAAGCTCTTCTATGATGCCCTGCACTTAATGAAGGTGATAAGGTTGAAGGCTTAGTGGTTAAATAAAAATTTTTCCCATTCAGTTCTTGACCTGGCTCTACCAAACACCAGCTAGTTTATTACTGAGCTGACCTAGGAGAAAAAGTTTAAAAGAACAGTAACATAAAAGCAATCCTACTTCTTCAAGTATTAATTAGTAATATTTTCAAAGGAGATGTTGGGAAAAACTATTGTAATGATTTTTCTTTAACATTCAGTTCCTCTTTCTGTAATAAATATGAGCATGCACTTATGTCAGAAAGAAATCTCTGACTGGTAAATTCATGAAGAACAAGCCTCCTTCAAATTTTAGCCAGCTTAATTTACCAACATATTTAAATACATTGTGTAGGACTGCAATTACTCGTAGTGACTTTATCTCTCTCTGCTCTCATTATTCTTTCCCATTCTTCTTTTTGCTTTTCAGATAAATGAAAAAGGGCCCTTCAATGAATGCTCCTGATTTTTTACATCAGTACTGATTGCACCAGAAAAAAAAAAAAAAAAGAAAAAAAAGGTGAATTAAAAAATGGCTTTTGTACACTCAGTGAACCATAACTCTATATATGATAATTGAAGTCTGGTATAAACACACATTATTTTCCTTTTTCACCCTGCCAAGAGCAAATGTTTAAAATGATCTAGTAGAACTCTGCATTTTCATATCAATCCCATCTAAACATTTTGCTTCTAAACTTTTATTTAGTTGTTAGATTTTGTACTTTGTAGATAATCTGGATATATAGACCAAAAATATTGTAATACTCAATGGTACATACCATTTTGCCATTTTTATGTTCTCTTTAGGCCCTGGGGGCGCTGTAGGTATGGATGCTTTAAAGCATGAGACAGTACTTTCATTTAAATTAGCTCTAAGTTTGTTTTTGCTTTTTAAGAAACTTTCCTGACACAAAAACGTTATTGATAGGCATACCTTTTTATATTTGAGCATCAAATAACAGGTGAGGTCTTATATCGGCACCTGAGAGCACACTCCACACCTCTCGGGGGTGAAATGGTGACAATCCTTTATTGAGGGGCGGCATGGGTTTATACAGGGTCCTGAGGGAAGCTTCTAGAACTCGGCGGTGATTGGACGGAGAAGGGGTGGGGGCTGACCAGTGGGTGACCGCTGCCAAATTCGGGACTTGAGGGCCAATAGGAAACCAGGGTTAGGGCCAAAGGTGAGTAAACCATGAGGGGAAGAAGACAGGATGGAGGAGAAACAGGTATAAAACTACAAAAGGAACAACCATGAGGGGAGAAACCGGGAAGGGGGTGACAATAAAGCTTTTAAATCAAAACTGTAACAATAAACACGCGAAAACACAGAACTTTAAACTCGATCTGCGGAAGTCTCTAGTCTGGTAGATTTGTCTGAGTCTGGGAAGTTTGCATCACTGTCATCGTCATAGGTCCATTTTCTGAAGTGTTCTCTCCATTCTTCATATGTCATGCGTTCCCCCACAGGCATCTACTTACATATTCCAATACTCTGGACACTCTCTCTATCCATCCAAAGGCTGTAGACTGGCTTTATGGTTACTGTTTCTCTTCAGGTGCTAGGGTAATTCTTGTCCTGTTTAAGAGAAAGAAGAGAAGTTCGTAGTGATCTATTCAAAATATACCAACATTCTGCTTTCTCAAAGCAATTGGTGTCAAACATTGCTTTGAGATTTTACATTTTTTAACCAAGACCTGTCAGTGTTTTTGACATGTGCTTTCCCTTCCCTACACAGTTCACTGGAAGGCAAAACAAAACTCTGAACTGAGTTTTCACCTTGTGTATCCAGTAACAAAACTTCCCCTACGGACTAGGCAGGCATTACCACACCACTTACATTTTCGTCTTACCAGATATAGGGCTGCTACCAAGGCAGATGCTCAGGCAGTACAAAGGCAACTGTGTCTTGCCCTGCTCCTCGCAGTGTATTAGCAGTGAAACAGCCCTTCTGCCTATTAGGCTGCCTATTTACCTCATGCAGCACTTCTGTAGAGTCATTTGTCACCCTTGCCCTCACTCCTTGATCCTTCAACACCAAACAAACAAACAAGTAAACAGTACCAGTGAATGACTGAGTAGCTGGAAAGACAAGGACGAGCCCAAACAAGCAAGTGGGTGACAGGGGATGAGGGGGCGAGAGGACAATCACGGTTCTCCCTCTGAACTGCTGTGGGGAGGCAGTGGTCGCCTGACACCATCGAGTCCATGTAAGGGAGTTTAAAATGATCATCTTCCCATGAGAAAGGGCCCCCAGAGTAAGGCTGAATAGCAGTCAGTAATAGGATAGTGATGAAAAATGTAAGTCATAAACCAGAATAAAAATAAAAGTATGTCTCTGACTATATCCCTCTGCCTTGCAACTCTGTGCTAAGCCATTAGTCTAAGGGAGCAGCTCAGGTCACCTTGAAGCTAGGATCAATTTTTTTGCAGTTTCAGGTATGTACAGCTGAGGGGAGACAAACTCACCTGCAAGGTCTGCAAAAAAACCCACATTATGACCTCTGCTCTTTGGAAACATGAAGCTTAATCCATTTTATCTTATTTATATATTTGTTTATATAGTTGTGACTCTATGCCTGTAGCTGGAGGCGATGGAGGGTAAGGCTGTACCTCAGAGATCTGCAGATATCACATGATGGTACTCACTCGCTTCAGGAGGTTGTTGACAGGTTATGTTCATTAGTTTTGGTATGAGTCACACTGTTGCTAAATTGATAGAGCTACAGAAAAGCCTACTAGTGAACAAAAATAAATAAGAACATTTCTTCTCCCTAACTCACCATCTGCCACAAGCTTATGATACCTTCAAATTACTTCAGGTAGTTAAGGCATATTTCTGTGGACTAGCTTCACTGATTACGTGTTTTTTCCTCAGAAAGTGCAAGCAATTGACATTCCATTAATATGGTCCTGGGAAACCATCCTTTATTTGGTCCAGTTAACAACGTCTGTGATGTTTTCTAAATACATTTAATAAAATCATTAATTCCACAGCTCCATAGACTTGCTAAAAAATATACTTAGATATGAGTACTACTGGTAGGTATTTCATGAGTTGGTTCTAGGGTGAAAAACATAACATATAACATAACATATAACATAACATAACATAAAGTCAAACCAAACCCAGGACTAACTCCAGCAGAGAACCAAGAGCAGGTGTCTCAGGAGCAGCAGGAGAACAAGACAAGCCAAAATTCAACAGACACTTTCAGCACAGGGACTATATTATCTTTATAGTAACCATTAATAGATCTCTTATCCATGAACTTGGCCAATCCTCCTATAAATCCACCTAGACCGTTAGCCCCAAAATAACTTCTAGCTCAGCAGCTCAGATACTCACTGCACAAAAGGTCACCTCTTGTGTTTAGGAACAGATTATTCCTATACATTTCTTTCCATGTCCTTAGTTTTTATATGCAAGTCATATAAAATTATATAATGGTGACATGCTGGTCATGATTTTACTGTTGTATTATTTATTAATTTCTAATATGTAGCCCTTTTGTATGTTCTTTCCTGAAGCTGTTTTTCAAATCTCTGCTATTGCATCTTTTCTGAGATGGGGGAAAGAGGAAAATGCTTTGCAGGATTAGAGATGCAAGCATACCATGGATATACATGATGTCAGAGACACATTTCTAGTGTTTGATTTGCCTTTTTGATTGATAAGAGCACTGATCAGACATAATTTTGGAACTCTCTATCATAATTTCTAGATTTTGTTCAGAGCAAAGGTTAGCTCAGAGCCCATCCCTTTATATGTGAAGTTGGAAAATTTTGAATCAAATAGTATTTATTTACATTGGATTTTGTCTGATGGCCCTACTGACTTGTTCTGGTAACTGCAAACAGATTAAGGTAACCACAGTTTTGAAACCTAGATACCCAAGTTGAAATAAACCCAGTTTGTTGCAATGGCAATGAAAATGGTTGTACAGTATTCTCTTACTTCTCAAGTGCTGATTCAGGTTTTATGTGGCAAATGTAGTCAACATCCCATCGCTGAGGTGCTTTGTACAGGCTAACTGTTCTTCCTGACACTAAAGGAATCTACAGTGTCCTGACTGATACTGATTACCTAACTGAGCTATTATATTTGCAATTACTAGGAGGAACTTACACTTGAAAAGTGCAGATTTTTTTTAATAATTGCACAAACCCACTATCAGTAGAGGATAAAAATAAAAGCAAAATTTCTACAGATTTTCATATTATTTACATGCAAATACAACATATCTGGTCTAGATTCCCAAAGTTTGTCAAGCTGGAGCATGTGTGAAAAACATTACAAGATGTAAGTCTCAACAACAACTCTTGTGTTTGGGAAATGAACTGTTGTTGAATTGACCAATAAAAAACTAAATAAAACAGACTACAAACTGCAAAAGAAATGTGGGGTTTTTGGCTTCCTGCAAGCTGTATTTGGTTGATTAGATTTTTTTTCTGACATAAATAAACAGGTTGAATCACTTTTCTGTAATTATAACCAAGATTTTAAATTTAGTTTATTTAAATATTTAATCAGTTGGATATAAGTAGATTTTTTTAGAATTATGTGAGCTTCCATGATTCAGGTACTTAGTATTTTCACATTTTAGCTTTTATTCCTTCCTCATTTGCAATAAATTTATAATATGTTTGGCCGAGACCTATCTACTTTATTGTACCTTTTTCATTATAGTGTTTTCAGCTTTCATGTTCCTTATTTTCTTGAGTTTCAACATGGGTAATCCATTTTGCAGCAGCTTCCCTTTTTAGCAGAGTCAGTTATAGAAAATAAGACAGTTAGACTTCTAGAATTATAGTCACTTTAAGACACATACTTTTGCCCAATTCTATTATATAAGCAATGAATTTGAAACAAAAAATACCAAGATTGCCATTGCCTTATGGATTCTCGTATTAGATAGATGACGAAAGATATAATTCAGTGTTTTCTGATTCCTGTAGCTGGGTTTATCTCAGCAGAACCTAGCACAGTCTGTCCTATCTTTACAGTACTATCACCCACATTGGTAAATTGAATTGCTGGATTATGAGATACCACAGCCTAGGATACCAGTAATGGCTTTGGCATGAAGTTTTTAAGTAGCAATAGCACTAGTGCCAATTTCTGAATTAAGCCTGAGGTGGTGCAAAGGTTGAACACTAAGCAGGATTGGGAGTTTGGGGTTTTTTTATTGGCTTTCAGAAAGTGGAAAAATGGTGTGACATGAACAAATAGCTTCTGATTACCTGCAGGATGTTACAGTTCACTGCATGTTGGCCAAATCCACACCTGGGCATAGGACTGCAACTAATAAGATAAACAGAAGGACTCAAAACAAGGACTCAAAGCAGATCAAGAAGATTGCTTTAGCTCTGGTTCCTGAAAGGCCTGAAATAGCAGGATAGTGTCTGTTATCAAAAGAATTAAGCCTAATTCCCAGATAGTTAGAAAGTTCTTAGTGGGCAATTTTAGGATTTGGATCCTGCAACAGAGGGCTAACATGAGGAATGGTACTAGCAGTGGAATATGCTAGCAGAAGTAATTCATAGCTAGTTTTCATTTCATAGGATGCCCTGAAAAAACAAGAGGTTTAGCCCTTTTTGCCATGCCTAATGCCATCATCTTAAGAATGGCTGAAATGAGCATGGCAACCTGCACAACCAAGTAACTTGTTGCTATTTCTGAAGTACTGCTGAGCCACCATTCAAGTTTAGATTAACTTGAGAGTAGTAGAAAGATGGTAAAAATTCAGTTTATCTTTAGGTGAACAAAGACAAGGGCTGATATCAGCTGGGCAACTTTTCATGGGTATTTCTGGAGAAGATATGGGATGCTAGGCTAAGGTGGATGACAGATTAGCAGCTATCATTTGAATGACAGGTAGTGAAGGGCAAAACTCCTGTTGCACCTGGAAATATTTCTGAAATAAGTTGTAGACTGCAGAAGTATACTGATGTGGCTCAGAAGTTTTTGAAGTTTTGACTGGGTTCAGTTAGGCCACAGTTTTCATGGATGCATATATTCATGGATCAACTGAGAGGACCATTATTTATTTATTCTACAACCTACCTGCCCTCATTGCAGCACTTGGGTGCTTTTCAGATTCCATCAGAAGAGCAAGCCTTTTGGTCCCTATTGTGGTGAATACCAACTTAAACTCTATGCCACAACTGAGCCTATATGCTGATTCAGTCTACAACTAAACAGAAAACCTGTTGGCCATTTTTTGCTACTCCTTATCTGACTGATGGAGAATTTGCTTGATCTGTCAATTAGCTTAAAATTTCATTCATTCCTACTTCCATCTGTAATTGGACTCTTAGTATGAGACCCAGCTTTAAACATGGTTCTCAGATTTGGTTTGTGCCTTTACTGTGCTGTCAATAGGGAATTTACTCATT
Organism: Sclerurus mexicanus; assembly: GCA_013396755.1. NCBI lineage: Eukaryota > Metazoa > Chordata > Aves > Passeriformes > Furnariidae > Sclerurus > Sclerurus mexicanus. The sequence continues at coordinate 3,786,753 of VWZF01003842.1, forward strand.
CTGTCACTGGTCATAAACTTATCCATCTAGGTCTTACTGGAACCTGGACCAAAATGCAAGTCTTAGAACAAAGTTCAGGCAAAACCTTTCCCTTAACCAGAATTTAGGAATAGGCAGCTGTTAAGGGAACTGGTACATTGCTGGCTGCAGCTGACAATTTAGCTCAATGTGCTTTGAAGAAACCTGCAACAATTCTTACCTGTTATGTTAAGCTGTAGAAGGAGCATGGACTTCCACATTTGTCTGATCCACAATTATCCACTAATTTTTTAGTACCATACTTTTGCCCTGGAGGATCTGGTAGGTTTTCCAGTCTAAACCTTACTCTACCTTATTCTGTTTTTTTCTGTCTTAGGTGCTACCTCAGACCAGAAAGTTTTTCCCCATGAAATTACAGTACCATTTCTCATTGTTTTCCAACCTATCTTGCAGGATTTAATGACCAGCCTCAGAACTAATCAGGAAGCAATTTTCTTCCTGGTTTCAGCATCTTTATGTCTTGCAGTATTCAGCCATAATCGTAAATTCTTCAGTGCCCCAACCCTTAGCCTTGGACATAACCTACCGTATACTTTTCCTGTGCAGACACAGAATTACCACTGCTGGAGAACCACCATCCTTTCAAAGAACATTTACCCTTCAAACACTCAGCGCATGCTGTAAGAACTGTGTGCTCTTTACATTGTCCTGCAGCTGAAATGTGGTTTAAAACAAAGCATGAAGTGCTTTCATCCTGAATACTACAGCATCTAACTAGGATATACTTGTACTGTGTACAGGAGAGTTCAAGGAAATATCATGCAGAAATACCAGATCTGAGTGAACTTGTATGGGCATTCTTAAAGCCTGCAACTTTAGGCCATGAAAAAGTTGCCATTTCTACATTATTTGGGTACATAAATCTAAGCCACATGACTGTGCCTCGGTGCACATGACTGTGAAGTCATTGTCTCACATTCAGACTTAAGTACTGTCAGATTGTTTGTGCAGAAACGGGTCTCCTGAACACAGCAGCAAAGTAAGTCAGCAATATCACTCAGATTTCATAGTAGTCTTAGCAGCAGGAGCTAAATTTTTTTCTGCATGTCTGGCAAATCATCTCCAAAGCACACCAACTATCAAGGTATGTGGATTTCTGTAGTGGAGACCACCACTAGCGAAACTGCTCCAGTTTTTAGAACTACTTGAAGAGCAACTTGGAAAACACAGCTAATGAGATTTTAGGATTAGAAGAATTGATCAAAGGAGGGAGACCTCAGCCCTGGTCCCTTCTTTAAAGACTGTTGATGCAGTTCATCCTGCAGCTTTTTCATATGTAAACTGTTGGGACAAATGCCAGGACTTATATCTTTCCCTCATCAACAACAGTGTGAGCTTAGAGGGACATGCACAAAATACTTCCTTCTGCTCTTAAAAGAAGCTGATCCATATCTTTCTTTAGTAACAGCATTGATAGTGCTCTTTCTCAAAAATACTGGTGGATTTTCAATGAAATGCATCATGCAGAATTGCTCAAACACATTGATGTCTGTAAGTTATCCGGCAAAAGAATAGGGGAGGAGGACAGGTATGGTTTAGGATTCAAAGTCAATTACAAGACTCAGTGAGGCCAAGTGGATACCATGAGCACTTTCTGACTCAGCTACAGCAATCCAGTCCCAGTCTGTAATAAGAACAAATGGGGGCTACAACCCGAACACTGGGCTGCACAACCCGTGCGGGAGACAACCTCCTGTGTCAGTGGTGGGTGTAGTGATTGCCTTTGCAGGGGTTCTGGGTCACAGATTGCAGCCTGTGGAGCTTCAAGAGAAAGCCAGCAGCAGCAATTGGAAGCATGACTAATTGAGAGCATGGATTCAAGCAGGGTACCAGAGATGTGTCCATTTTGAAATAAAGCAGTTGCACACTGTGTTTAAAGAAACATGACTTTCTGCAAGTAAACAAGGTTAGACCAGAGACTGCGCCAGACTTTAGAGTCTGCTTTTTAGTTTTAGCAAAACAACTGAAGTCAATAGGTTTGAATCATATGCTAAAAGCAGGTAGCATATGCAAATATTTTGCAGACTTATGATCTCTATTTTTTTCAATGAGAAGCCAAATTAGTCAAAGCACTGAAAGAAGTGAGGGACAAAAAAGAAAATTAGTGAGTGCCTGCATGCCTCCATTTCTAGTCCATCAATAGCAGCTCTGAAACTCGTGGCCTAGATACTATAAATGCTCAGGCTTAGGTTTAAGCACATTAGTCATATTGAAGACAATGTCTGAGTAGTTCCTGTACTGTTTAAGAGACCAGTGTGGAAAAATGACTGCAATACAAAATCAGGGAAGGCTATTTATTTTCATACTTCTGTTCCTTCCCCCTCAAAGGAAAATACATTAGGCAGATTAGAATTTTACTGAGGAAAACAGGCTTTTTAGTCTTAGCAATGAAATGGCTAAAATATTATGGCAAATTCTATGTTGCTAATCCAGACATTCAAAAGCAAAAGATATTATGGTGCTCCCAATGTCGTGTTAAAAATATGTAATCTAAACTTCGAGTGTACACAAATGCATTTCTCTCAATAAGGGTTTTCCAGAAAATTAATACAGAGACTTTGATTATACAGAAATTTTGATTCTGCAAGGATCTGTAATTCTTTTCATTTATGAGAATAAGCAGTTGAAGTTAATCTACTGAAATGACATGCAATACTTGCTTGGAAGTTTGCCTTGTTTGATAGGAGACGATATAATGATCATAAAAAGTTTTTAATCAAAGGAATGTGAAGATATATTTTAATTGGGTACATGGCAAAAGGAACAACGCCATGAAATAAAAAGATCATGAATTTCTTATCAGTGAATGATGTCATGTGAGTAATGAATATAAAAATAGTTTATTGGCACCAGACAGTAAAAATCTGCCCATTATATCTTAAATCTTACAAAGAAACAAGCAGCTTATAGATCTGTTTATACTACTCTTCCATTAGCAGAGTAAGTGACTTAGATCTGGCTTCTTTTATTTCAGAATTGAAAGAATCAGTCTGTCTAGATTTTAGAATACTGCATTTGACAAAAAAGATATTCAGATGTGCATGCCAGGAGGGGCTGATACAAGCAGCACTGTTTATGAATCTAGAAGATTGTCTTCAGAAATTGTGCTTAGTCAAAACATGTTCTATCAAAGTGATAATGAACATGTTGCAACTAAACGTGTAAGGAATAAAACCACTTTAGAGGGAAACGCAAAACAATAATATTCTAAGCAACCAGGATTCTTCTGGTTAATTTAGATCTGAGACGTTAAAAAGATCCTGATCCTACTGAAGATTTCTAGTACATTTCCACTATTAAGTTGAAAGAAAAAGAATATTGGACACTCTGTCTCTGTTAGGCAGATGGAATTCTGTAAAATTCATGTGTTTGATATAAAGCAACATCCACTGAAGTCATGGTGAAAAAAAATCCCAACAGTCTCTTCCCAGTTTTTGGCCTATGTTGAGAGCCATACCGATCCAGAAGACAGAGAACAAAACAGGAACATTGCAAACCTGAATTCTGTGCTAAGCTCTCACATAAACCTCCTGTATGACTTTAGACAAGTCCCACCACATAACTTTCATTCCATTCAAAACATTGTTCCTGTTGTAAGTAGTTAGATAGTGGTCCCTGTGAGACAAGGGCTTTTACTGTGCATTTGTAGAGCACACAGTGCAACAATGTCAGGGCTCAAATTAAAGTAGGTATGGTGAATAAATATGAGCACATTCAGCAAGAATAAGATAAACAACAAAAGTGATTGTACATGACAGTGTAATAAAACAAAGAAAATGAACTGCTTGGATTTGACACCATCTAGGTATTAAAGGTAACACTGAGTAGACATACATGGTATAGTTTTGATTCTTGCTATTGACACCAAACTGAAGCTAGAGGGCAAGCTTAGGATTTTTGTAAGACAAATTCTGCCTTGCACAACATAATTGGATCTGTTGTAGCAATTACTCTTAAGTTGAGACTCACAATTTTCCCTTTGACAATTATGTTGCAAGGTTTGAAAGAGATTTGAATATCAATGCACCTAATTGTCCTTTCACACAAGTGAAAGTTCCCAGTAAGGCTGATAGAGGTATGAGTGAAAGCTGAAAACAGCCCAGGTGAGAGATATGGCAGTTCCAGCAGTTAGTTATCAGCTGCTACATCTCCCCCTAGACTTGCCTGGGTTATTACAATGTCCTTTTTAAAACTGTGGGGAAATCATTCCTCACACAGCACAAGAAGAATATGCTTTACTTTTTTTTAAGACAGCTTCATTGCATCAGAGGAGTGAACTTCTTAGTCTTGTTTTTATCACTGTTACTTGATCTCTCAGATTTCCTAGGCTCTAGTTAGCAAGCACTTTGAGATAAGAATCTGACCTTGGTTTTTCCCCTTGGAGAGAAGTCTGTGTAATGAACAACACATCAGAAGAGCTTCAGCTGTGTTGCTGAAGAGAAATAGTGCATCCTGCTGCAACGGATAAATTTTCCTGACTACTTAAGGTTTCCTGCTCCTTTATAATCTCATTATACCTCAGAAGATGTACCAAAGACATGAGTAACTGAAGCCAGGTTATTACTTCAGGGTGAGGTAAGTCTCCTAGCCCACAAGAATTCCCAGCAAGTGTTACTCACCACTGCTCAGGGTTCTGGGTGCTTGCTGGGACTCTCATAAGCGTGGGTGGAAATCTTTAACCAAAACAGACTATATTGCAGCTTCTTCCAAATGGATTTCTATAAGCTTCATTATTACCTCTCTTTTGCTCAGATTTGCAATAAGGTATTTGCAGTATTTATCCTGTAAAGACAGACCCTTTTCAGGTGAAGAGCCATCCCAGTAATGGCAGTCTGTATATACATGATTTAAAACACGAAGCATAGCAAGGAAACATTTGTTTATTGATGATGGTCAAGATCATCTCACCTATTTCATTTAGTGGAAGTATGCAGATGTTGCCTAGGACCAGTAGACAAGTGATTCTTGTGAGATTTCATAATGAAAATGTCGGCTAGTAAAACAGCACTTTCTCATTAATCTTCTTCAGATGTGTCCATTGAGGAAAGATTCAAATCATTTAAGGACACCATACATTTTATTTATTGCTAAGTGTATCATAGAATAACAGGATTGGTCAATGGTCTTGTGAGGCACAAGTCTTGTGAGGTGTGGCTGAGCAGTGATTGTTTAGTCTGGGGAAAAGGAGGCTTAGGGCCGGAGATCTTAGTGCACTCTACAACTACCTGAAATGAGATTATAGCAAGGTGGGTATTGATCTCTTCTTCTGGTTAAAAAGTGATGGGATGAGAGGAAACTGCCACAGTTTGTGCCAGGGGAGTTTTAGATAGGATATTAAGAGAGATTTCTTTACTGAAACAGTTGTCAAGCATTGTAACAAGATGCCCAGGGAACAGGCTGAGTCACCGTCTCTGAAAGTATTTAGAAGATGTGTAGATGTGGTGCTTAGGGACATGGTTCAGTGAGACTAAGACTACTTTTTAAATGCTAATGAAATACTATTAATTTTATCAGTAGGTAACCCAGAAAAATAGCCAACCGTATGTATTAAAGTTAGGGTGTTTTTTAATCTTATCCGGTTAATGACCTAGCTAAGAATTCTCTGAGTTCCAGCCGAGTTTGTAGAGGGAAACTGCTTTATAGAAAAAGATCTGCTGCTCTGGTGAAAGCTAAGTGGAACATGAGCCAGCAATATGCCCTTGTGGCAAAGGCCAGCAGTATCCTAGGCGACTTTAGAAGATGCACTGCCAGCAAGCTGATGGAGGTGATCCTCCACTCTGCACCGGTGAGGCCACAGCTGGAGTAGTTTGTCCAGGTCTATGCTCCCCAATGCAACATAAATATGGAGCTACTGGAAAAAATCAAGCAGAGGGCCATGAAGATGGTTAAGGGGTTGGAGCATCTCTCCTATGAGCAAAGTCTGAGGGAGCTGGGACTGTTCAGTCTGGGAAGAGAAAGTTCAGGAGCAAGCTCATCAATGTGTGCAAATACCTGAAGGGAAGGTGTAGAGAATATGGAGCCAGGCTCTTCTCAGTGGTGTCCAGTGACAGGTCAAGAGGCAATGGGCACAAACAGAAACACAGGAGGTTGTCTCTGAACATCAGGAAATACTTTACTGTGCAATTGACTGACCACCGGCACAGGTTGTCCAGAGAAGTGGTGGAGCCTCCATCCTTGTAGGTATTCAAAATTCATCTAAATGTTGTCCTGGACAGCCTCGTCTAGGTGTCTCTGCTTGAGGACATGGGTTGGACAAGATGACCTCCAGAGGTCCCTTTTAACATCAGCCATTCTGTGATTTTGTGATCTTATTATGAGTGGTCTGAATCATTAATGTTGGTGTTTGGTAATTCTTGGAACATTGGCAAAATTCTAGATAATAGAAAAATATTTATGCCATGGCAATATTAAAAACACCTATTAGAAAATATCAGTCTTGGCCAAGAGACTAGAATGGCTGCAAAAGAGTCTATCACTGAGAAAGTAAATATAATAGTGTAATTACAGCTAAGCAGTATGGGTACAAACAATGGACATTTTCATTAACTTGATTGTTTAATGGCATTGCATTTTGGGATGCAAATACACACCCCACCCCTTGAAAAAAGAGAAAATGTTGATTTAATGAATTGCTTTGTGACATTTTAATAATAATAGTAAAAAAACCCAAATACTGACAGAATTTAAATTAGAGTTATAAAATCTTTATGTTTAAGCCAGGATCCAGCAGTTACATTTATTCATGTTTTCATCCCTCACTCTGAACCTAAAACAATATAAAAAAATTAATCATACAATTTAAAGGTGAGATTGGAAAGCTGGAAAGTAATTAAAAATAAGATTAGTGACAAAAGTCAAGCCAGGACTTGGGGAAACTGTTTAAGAGTGGGAGGGGAAAAAAAATTAAGCAACCAAATGAACAACCCATACTTGCCAAGACAGCATGGGATGTTTTACTTATGAGGCAGGAGAGTGTGTGCTATGTCTTAAGAAGACTATGTCCTGCACTGTACGGTCAGACCTGAGCTTGCAGTCAGTGAAACTGTGTCCAAGAGCAATAAGCAAATGATCTATGTACAACTTGGAGCTCAAGACTGCATAGGTTAAAACATGACTACTTTTTGTATCCATGCTAATGCCACTGGAATCATGTGTCTAGTTCTAATTGAATAGTTCTGAACAGTAGGAAAGAAATTGCAGACTATTAAGAGAAAATAAATCACAAGGATAACTAAGATGTGGAAAATGTTCCTTACAATGGAGGACTTTCAACTACTAGCAAAAAACAGACAAGTTTATTTAAAGTGAGCATAAATCTCTCTGCATTACAAGGGGGTGAAAATGTCATCATATCTCTGAGATAACAGTATCTTCAATCCAGCAAAGTCTGGTTGAAAACTGGAACATGCTTAAGTATAGCATCAACTACATTTAATTAGATTTTATGTTTCTCTAATTCTCCTGACCATCCTTTCAAGAATAAAACTGCTTCTTAAGACCTCCCAGTGGCTGATGACTCACACAGTAAAAGAACTTTGTGCAGCAGAAACATAATATATGCAGATAGCTTTTTCAGTTACCTCAGAGAGCCTCTTTGGCTCATCTTACTGATTCAATGCACATATTTGAAACTGTATGCTTTGAATTACAACCTTTTTTTTTTCCTTCTGAATGAAAATATTCCTAATTATACAGTAAAGTCCTGACACTTAAACTCTGTAAATTGTTCATAACTTTAAACTTCAGCAACCTCTCATGAATTTGTCTCAAAGTGCTACTTACCTGTATTTTTCTGTGTTTCTGTTTCAATTGTTGTAGCAATGCTCAGGTCATGACTTCAGGCAGAAAATATTCATGAGGATTTGCTGAATGCTAATAAGATGATCACAAAGACAGTAAATTTCTTTAGTGCAACAAATGTGGAATGAGACACAGATAATACAGAATTGTATTGCAGCAGAACCATGCTTGTATATGTCTTTTGCAATGTTCCTTGAAGCATCAGGCATTCAAACTGTAAATGACAGAAGTGAACAGTAACAAGTTCTTTTGTGTAGAAAGCAGTGAATAAACCCGATTAGCAATGTTATTGTAATTCACCATTATACCTTTCAAACTAACAAAAGAAAGAACCACTGAGATTAAACAATTAGCCAAAATCTGTATAAGATGAATGAAGCAACTATCACTTTGATTTAAAGTTATGCAGCTAAATCCACCTGATATGAAGTGTCTCAGCAAGAATCAAATTCCTGATATAGTCTTTGGCTACATGTCTCAGTAAAGCCAGAGAAAAAGGTAAAAGGTCAATACCATATCTCAAAAACTCATTGTAAACATAGTCATCATTTAATTAAGTCAAGAGCTTTTAAAGCAAATTATTTACTCAAGTTATCCTGAAATTATAACCAACCAAGTGTTTGAATCTGTGGTTAGTAAACAAAAAGCTCTAATTGTTTTTTAACAAAACCAGACACTGTTGTGACAGCTCCTCCAAATTCGTGTCATTTTGTAATCTCATTTGCTTCCTTCAGCATCTGCCATGCATGGCTGGTTCTGACAAATAGGCTTGTGATAAATCCACAGACTTAATGCATCATCAGGGAAGTGATAAGTTCACCATCTCTAGAGGCATTCAAAAGAGATGTAGATGTGCACTTAGTAGTGGACTTGGCCATGTTAGGTTTATGGTTGGACTCAATGACCTTAAAGGTTTTTTCCAACCTAAATGATTCTACGATCTTAAATAAGTTGTACTTATCTACCTCCATGCAAAATAGATTACAATGTTTTGATTTAATAGCACTTTTGAAACTACCATAGATATCAGAATGTAGGATTATGTCAATTTTTGTAGCTTTATTGGTAAAATCAAGTTACTATAGTGAATGAATCAGTATGTATTCTTATTTAAAAGACCTTTGTTTGCTGTCGTGTCAAAAAGTGAAATATGTCATTGGCATGTCTCAAGCTGTGAATGCATCTGATTTCTTCTTACCACTGCAGTATGTTACAGACAATGTCTAAGCTTGGAAAGACCAACAAATTATTATCAGTCCCACATGTCAATTGCATTTTTAGATTTTCCATACAGATACTGAAGTATTTTAGAAACACTCTCTTGAGAGAGAAATGTGCTTCACAATGATCTCAGATTTATTTTCTGTTGTCCTCCCTCACCTAAAGTTTTAATAGGTCTCGTTTCATAGCATGTCTAAGACAAGACCTTTCCACTTCTGTACCATTCACTCAGGCCTCCTTCTGTCTTACCCATTACAGTCTCCTCTTTTGTGCCTCACAAATGTCTTTTACTCCACTCTTGTGCATTCAGAATGCTGAGGGAACTTCAGTTCTATGTCACCCTGCTGGTTCTTCCTCCTTCATCAGACTGAGGGACTTGATTCCCTTTTAAACAGAAGAGTTTATGCCCATGCAGTTCATTTGTGCCACTGAAACACAGACCTGTGCCAAGAACCTCAAGCCATCTATTAAATTTTCATACAAGCAGCTGAAAACTGTCTACTGTGTCCCAATATTACGTGTATAAAGAGATCCTCAAGCATAGGCATCAGAGACCTGAGAACATCTCCCATCTGGGAGGTTTGGCTCCCAGTGGCAATGGCCAACATAGATCTCTCGCAGCTGATGCAGCCCCTTCCCCTGGTACCCTTGGAGGGAAACTCCCAGGCAGCATTCTGGGGAAGACTCGGACAGGTCCAAGACCCTTTCTCTTGACCTGAAGCTGAGGTTCTACTGATATATTACCTGAGACTCTTATTGCTCCAGCTGCATCACAGCCACCTGTGTGGCTGGCCATGAAGCTCATTCATCCAGACTCTGTCCCATGGACTGATTTTCTGGCCTGGCCTCATCCTGACTCTGTTACCATCCTGTTTCTGATCCTTCATGCCTTCATCAGACCCAAGCCGGGCCCTCACGCATGGGCTGATGGCTCACCCTGGGGGTGGGGCTGTCCTGCCTGCCCCCACAGCCTGCTCCACTTTCCAGCTGGGGCAGTGGGACAGGACCTGGCTGGCCATGCCCTGCCCTGCCAGCCCAGGAAGCCACTGCAGCCCCCCAGTTCCCCCCAGTAGCCAGCACATACCACGCCCAGACAATAGGCAAAACTACCTGGTTACCTTCCCTCAAAGCCTTTCCTATGCATCTGATCTGTGGTTAAAATAAAAGCTAAATCAAAGTCTGGGTTTGTTTGGTTTGGTCTAGCATATTCATAGTGTTTTGTGTGGACCATTGTGCAGTTATGTGCTGTCATTCTCACTTTTTCTTCATGTTCTTAGCTGTTCGTACAGAGCCATGTAAAGGAAGATACTCATTCACAGCATACTTGGTCACTGAGAAATCTTATTGACATTAGAAAAATCTGTCTTGGAAACTTAGTATTAAAAATTTTTATCTGGAAAACTTGGAAAGAACTGCTGTATTATTTTACTCTAAGTTAAGGTATTGCTCTAAAATTATTTATTTTATTCATTCTACAAGCTATATGGTTTTGAAAAATGAAAGAAGGAATAGAAGGAAGTTGAATATTTTGCATTTTGAAATCTTGTTATGATTTGTTGATATTTAATGCTTGTTCCCTATGTGGAGCTAGAGACTGTTTTCTAAATACTGGTTGGCTGTACAGTGAACAGGAGTCCCTCAGTCTGGGAAAGATAATTTAACTCTACAGTCTGAAGTACTTGGTATCTCTGAAAATGAAATATTTTCTCTGCATATACTTTCTTGTAGAATTAGGTCAAATTCCAATACCACTTTTGAAGTATAAGTCAGAGTAGCTTCAAAAACTTCTGTCTAGAGACCTGGAAAGTTCCAGTACTTAATAATTTCATGTTTTCTACTGTCATCAACATGGCAGCCTTCCCAAAATTTGTATGGATGACAAAATTATATTCCCAGTTACTTCCTCCAAAATGATATTGATCAGCTTAATAGATTTTGACACTATGCCCAGAATTTTATTTAATAAATAATTTTCCTACTCTCTAAAGATTTTTTTGTCTTGAATTTACATAGTTCTTATAACAAGCCTCTTTGATTAAAAGCACTATTAAGTATAGTTAAGAATGAATGCAACCAAATTTGTGCAATTCATCATTTTCAATTCCACAAGCCAATATTGGTAAGTATAGAATTGCTCTGACTGTCCTTTACTGAGATATGGGTAATTTTTCAAAGCGTAATGCCTGTCCAACCTGGAAAACAGCCACAGAACATGCTACAAAAATTCCTCTCACCAGCATTGTTGCTTAATAAGAGTCCGCAGAGGTTGTTGACTGTTCTCTGTGGAGTTTAGCTCTTCCAGACTGTAAATTGTAAATTTACTGTTTCTCTCTTATACTTGCATTATTTTCACTAATAGTGACTAGATATTCTTTTTCTAGGTAGGTATTCCTGAACTCAGACACCAAATAGAACTGCAGCCTCTAGCGATGAGTATCTGTGTACTCAGGGGTGTGGTCTGCAAACTCAGAGAAGGCAAATGGCTGTTGTGTTTGGTCTAGTGTACCCAAGCCACATTCACCTGTTCTATTCTGTGCTTGTGAGTCTTCTCTGAATAATCTTGGGATTAAAGGCTAGAGGATTTCTAAGAGACAGACAGACAGACAATTATGTCTGTGGTGGGTTGACTCCAGCTGGTAGGTAAGACCCCACCCCACTTCCTCCAAAGGGGTGGGAGAGACAATCAGAGAGACAGAAGTGAGATTAAAAACCTCATAGATTGAGATAAAGCCAGTGTAAGAAGCAAAGGAAATGGGGGGGGGGGGGGGG